>LKTO01000171.1:0-89486 GCA_001399465.1 Hymenoscyphus scutula
CCCCCCCCCTCACAACTCGTTTCCCCTCTCCTTTAGGAAAGGCGTCTGACTTGAGTGAAGTGCAAAATTTTATAATCGCAGTGCTCATCTCATTTTTTAAATACGCTGTACAAGTAGTAAATTCAAAATGAAAGTGACACTTACGCAGTAGCGAAGCGAACAAGTGAAGAAGCTAAGAAGTGAAGAACTAAACAAGTATAGAGGAGGTAGAACTTGTAACCAGCGCCTCGCTATGAGATGTCCGATAATTCCGTATAACTCAAAAATAGAATGACCTCTTACGCATCTTCGTTTCGTATCTGAATGCTACCCGATACTTTGAAAACGAAAGCGAGAAGTTTCAGAGATAGAAATTGCAGTACACAATATATATATATTCATACATGAAGAAAACTCCTTCAACTTGGTATGAGAACGAAAATTCGTGCAATAGCACTGAGCTTGAGATAGAATAACATAAGATGAAAAAGAAAACATTGAAGTGAGTTTCGATTGTGATGGTTTTAAAATCAGTGGCAAATAACTTCTACTTTCTTGCCGCCGGTAAGCGAAAACTCGTCGTCCTAATATCTTATCTCAACCCGTAGTCAGTCTATGAGTGTCTTATCTTGCGAATTAAAGATACTTCCGCTCATGATACCTTAAAATGATATCGGACTTACCCGGTAAACTCGCAGGTCAAAAATAAATCCACTTTATTCTCTGGATCGAAATTAAGTTCCAACCTTTTGTACACAGTTATTCCCTTTGATGGAAATAATCTGCATCGAATTACCATCAAACCGCAATATTGCAGTGACACGCAGCACAAAGACAGAAAGAAATTCCATTCCGAATGAGTAGAACGTTCGGAGGTTATTCAATGACCCGAAGTCTCGCCATCTCAAACATATCTTCAGACCCCGAGAACAAATGACGTGCTTTCAAAATAACGACGACCTTATGCCAGAGAAAAACCGCCAAGATTTCCACTGCGGAAAAGACAAGAGGAGAAGAAAAATAAGGTCAAGATAGTTGGCCGAGACAATTGCCTCTTTAAGCTTTCATGCCCACCACCCCCATATGAAATGTCCAGAGAAGAAGTTTATTCAGCGGAACCCATCTTGTGGTAAAAGAAGGTCACTGTAAAAGCTTCTCCCATTTTTGTGGCGAGGAAGTCCGAAAAAAACCCTACCGTTGGGAGTTTGTAAGATAAGTACGGACGTACTTGGAGTTGAGACAAAAGCCCCTCTTTGCGGGATGTACCCGCATGTCAACTTCCACCCTTGGATCGAAATTTTCAGTTTTCTGGTGGCAAAATGAGCAAATGCGCTGGATTGGACAGTAGGAATCTAAATCTGGCAATTAATGGTCGCCCAAAATTGTGGCGATTATAATCTTGTGAAATGGTTTCCAGATAATGGGAATCGTCGTGATATATGCGTCCACTCCGTGTGATGATTCCGCAACGACATCTTTTGTGGAACCCTCAAGAAGAACGTCTATCCCCTTTCTGGTAAGATACGGCAAAAGCAGTTTTACCAAAATGCTTCCCCCTCCAAAACGTCCTTCCCTGTAACATGGTGGATGATGAATCTTTGAGTAAGCGTATGAATATGGCTTGGCATACACGAATTCCAATATCGACCGACAGGGCGTAAGTGAAAGTCGAACTGCCGGAGTTTCGGGAAGTCAAGACGACTGATTTGCGAGCGACCAAATTCAGCCAGTAAAAGTGGTTTCGGGATGAATTCCGAGGCTTGAACGACCCCACGTCACATCTGGAATTTGGGAATCGCCATCGTGGCTCGAGAGTAAAGTGGGTTACTCAAACTTGCAGAAAGGTGCATTCGCTTCCCTGTGGGTAATAACCGTGTTATCTCCGTTCCGTATGATTTGTCCACTTATATCCTTTGCAGGTGGCAGGCGTTGGCCCCAAGGTGCCATCGGAAGTGTCGAGCCGTGATGGCTTTTGGAATTTTCCCGGTGTGTGCGTGCGGCCCCTCGGAACAATAGGGCTTGTAAAAAGGATTTCTGTTTGTCCTCTTTCTGCCCTTCTCTGACATTCATCTGGAAGTTCAAATGATCAGTTGAAGATGTTTAATGTTGGGGAGTGGGAATTTTCGTTGCTCAAGTGTCTTAGGACATGAGTCAGAAGGGAGGCTGATCGGCAGTAATCCGAGTAATAAACTACTGGTCTAAACCGAATTAAGCGCGGGGATTTTCCAAGGGGTCGAGGAATTTTTACGGGGGGGGGGTCAAAAACGCTTCCTCGGCTTCTAAACCATGTGCTTGGGCTACCTGGCGCCCATGGCTTCACTCGCACTTACTTACAAAGCGAGGATCTCATCATTTCTCTTACTGATTGGTACCCGACCACCTTTCAGATTCAGATTCAGATTCAGATCGTCCCTTCAACCAAACTCCAGATTTCAACTCGGAACTCGGCATTCGGGCGTGTGAGCCTCATTCGTCGTTCATCATCATGACACTCATGAAATAACATCGTCACTTTCTACGGCGGGGCGACTGTGCCGCCGCTGTGATAATGTGATTTTATATCCTCCGTCGTTCCCCACAAGTGTGTGGAATTTGGTGCGGAATCCTCGCGCGCGCTCTGCAGTCCTGGATTTTGAAGCAATTCGAATCGGGGAAGCTCGTACACGACGTCCCGTCTCTTGACCTGGCCTGATTGGGAGGATGCACTGTTGCCGCAAATATGCAGCCTCACGGTTAATCGGGTTCTTCCCAGTTCCCAAGAGGCAACCCCCCCCCCCTCCAAGCCCAACCTCGCGCCATTCTCCCACCCAAGATTCCATGGCGCTCTGAAAATTCTGGTGTTGTCCGCCTTGGCTTCTGGTGCCGGAGCCGTGTCAGCCTGTGGGAAAGTAGCGGTTGTCAAAAAACAAAAAGGAGTGACTGCTGTGCAACGCTGTAATGTGCTGTGACGTACAGAGACACCGCACGCCGTTTTCCCAGTCCAGTGTCCCAGAGAACGACCCAGCTTTGAGGGCGGGAGGTGGATGGCTGTCTAGGGGTGAAGGGCATTGAGCAGCTAGCACGCTGAGCTGAGGGGAGCAAAAGGGAGCAGATCCGGATTTCGGAGTTTGGTGTTGTTCGTCTTGTGGCGTCTTTGGTTGAAGATAGCAGGCATGTTGTGGGCTTGCAATCTAAGAACCGATTAGTTAGTTGGACGTGTTCTCCCTCTCTCAAATGACCTCGGGGAGGGGGTCAGCCAAACCCCCAATATTGACGATTCGTTCGAAGGTGGGGAGTTGACCGGTGGTTGAAAGGTCGAGATATTCCAGTGGAAGCAGCTTTTTGATATTGGAACGCGTCGTGTCATCATGCTGTGGCTGGTGAGATCCTTAAAGAGATAGAGAGAGGAGGGAAGACCGGGACTTCTCCGCCTGATAGCATGGACATTTGAATGCCTGCCAGAGTTGCATCTGTATATCCGGCTGCAGCCCAGCTCAGCTCAAGGTCTTCTTCAAGCAGTCAAGGTCCAAGGAGCAAGCACCTCGTTCAATCGTTCCACCCTTGAACCTGAAGCCTGTCCGAGCCGAGCCTGTCCGAGCCCGTCCTTCCTGTGCCTCCTGTCTTCTGTCTTTTGTGCTGGTGAGTGAGTGAGGTGAGCGAGCGCCCAGTTGCATGTGGTGGAGTTGGTGGAGGAGTTAGTGGTGCAGGTGGTGGAGAGGAAGAGGGTCGGGTGGATAACGAGCGTTGCGGAGACCCTCCCTACCTAAGGTCCGTACCTACTGTAGGTATCCATTCTACCAAGTCCTTGTATCCCCCTCAAGCCCTCCCAAGCCCCGGTCCCGGTTGAGCTATCGTATCCTCCACCTCCGGCAAGCACCGCAACGCAAGCACCGTTATGCTAAATATTAACTGACGACCTCCATACGAAATCGACGGTTCTACCCTTTTAATGGTTCCGACAAAATGGAGGCTCAAAGCCTGTCGACCTGCAATGTTTGTGGCAAGAAATTCCAAAGGAAAGCCCATTTATTGCGCCATCAACAACAGCGTAAGTCTTCTTGTCTGGAAAGGAAATCCCATGAACCCTTCTCTCGTTTGTGCAGCGCAGGTGTCTGACCTCTTGGCGTCAATGTAGATTCCGGCGACCGACCATACAGCTGTAAATTCTGTTCCAAAACTTTCAAGCGCAGGTATATACTTTTTTTTCTTCTGCCTCTGGGCCCAAAACCACTGATTTCATTGAAGAAATTCCTCAATCTTTCTTGCTTCTGCTAATTATCTCATAGTGATGTTCTACGAGATCACTTCAGTCGGTGCGAACGGCGCGGCAATTCAGCCATCCCGAATTCCCTTGAGAGGGGTCGAAAACGACACGCCTGCGACGAGTGTTCGCGATTGAAAGTCAAGTGCGACAACAATGTGCCGTGCAGGAAGTGTAAAGAGTTTGGAAGGACGTGTGTCAAAAGTCGACCTGCCGCAGGTGAGTCAATGGGAACTAATCCATGTGGTGGGGTGTTGGAACATGTGCTGATAAATCTCGAAATAGTCTCCAGTCCGGACGACACGCCAGCAACCTCTGCCTCTCGTTCCACGCCCGACCTGGCAGCCTCGGATCGTAATTCTATAGGCTTCTTGCTCAATGGTGAAGGAGATGCCGACTTTCTCCAAGAATTCCCGAAATCGACCACGCTGAGTCCGAACAGCCAAAACGCTGAGTACCGGAATGCAATGGCCAACCGTACCGCTTTTGGTACCCCTCCTACCGTAATGAGGGAGATAAACTCCCATGTAGGTGTTCCAGGGTACCAAGAGTATCCGCAGGCGAACATAGAACCGTTTTTGCAGGACAATGGTCTGGACGCTTTGTTGAGGAATCTGGAATTTACAACGTTTGAGCGCGTAACCCACAATTGGGAAATGCCGGGAGACAATTTGATACCATGGTCCGGCGTGGGAGCTGATGGTTTGTACCTCAATCGAAACGCACTCGAAGAGAGGACATATGATATCAAGAACAAGTTAAGGTACACTGCCAGCACAATGAATGTGCCACACCAGCCTTCGAAGGCGGTACTAGATGCAATTGACCACATTACCGCCGATAGTGTTGTTGCAAATATCAAGTTGTACTTTCGTCATTGGCACAAACATGGGCCAATGGTTCATGAGCCTACTTTTAATCCTTGTACTGCTGCGTTGCCTTTGGTTTTGGCGTTAATGGCTCTTGGTGGAATGGTAAGTGCATCATCCCACCATTTTAAAAATCGTTATTAATCTGTTACAGTACTCAAAAGACGCAAGGGACGTGGAAGAACTCAAATCAATATTAGACATAACCGAGAGTTATATCTTTTCTGTCCCGGGTATCAGTGACGAGTATGATCTCCCAGATCGATCATATGTTGTAAGGGATGAGAACTCCTCTCCCGAGTGGCAGCGCTATCAACTCGAAGAGTTACAGGGGGCCTATCTCATGATAGTTTTGCAATTCTGGACTGGAAATCCCCTTGCCAGGATAAGAGTTCGCCAACAAAGGTTCCAGCGGATTGTCTCTGTAAGTCATAAGTGGGCTTATTGCTTTGGGGTCTTACTAATGCGTTGACAGATATTTCACCATCTTGATTTACTCACAGTACAGCATCCCCCAAACTGTCACGTTAATGACCAATTGACCTTCAATGCTTGGATTCAGAGAGAGTCCATGCTCCGGTGAGCTTCAATATTTCCTCCCCATTTTGAATAGTTTTCTAACTTTGCCTACCTAGCACGGCCACCATTGCTGTCATGTTAGATCATGCATTTGGTATTTTCAACAACGTCTCCCCTCGATTTCAGTGGGCAGAAATCGATTTACCCTTTCCCAGCGATGATCGTTTCTTCGAAGTTGCCAGCTACGCAGAACTTCGCGCCCAATCCTTATATCCCGCCCCCAAGATGAAAGTCAAGGAAGCATACCTTGTCCTCTTCACGCCCCCAGAATTAGCTGAACAAGAATTGAGTGTCCTCAGGACTGGAAATCTAACTCCACTAGACATGCAAATGCTCATTCATTGTAAGTCCGAGTCCAACTTCCCCTCCATCCCATCCCCTAACACATCCCAGATTTATATACCCACGTATGGAAAAGCACCTTTTCCAACCCCATGTGCGTTCTCCCGGGCGCCAGCATCCACGAAATCCTCCGCCCATTCCGAGTCGCCACGCGCAACTGGCGTATCGTCTGGGACGACATTCGCGATTCGGTGCCCGAGAACGAGTGGCACAAACTTGGCTTTCAGCGCACGGCCGAGTCGTACTTTGATGCTGTGACGTCCATCATGGAAGTTTTTGAGAAGAAGGGAGGCGTTTTCCCACCTATACCCAGTGATTGCGAGAAAGGGAGTCATCTTAAAAGACTTTTGTCATTCTAGTTTTATGATGATATATATGTGTGTGTGTGTGTGTATCCCCTCATTTTTTCTGTCGAAGGAAAAACAGTATTTCGAAAAGAAAATGGGGGCGGTAGGGTCTATTGTTTGGGGGTTTGGGCAGGCTTTTTTGTTTGTTTGTTTTGCATTTGCATTTACATGGGAGTGTAGGGATATACATATGGGGTTCGCTCTGGTTTCTTCTTGTTCGGAAAAACTCTCTAGACTGGGTGGGGCTTTTCTTCATGTGTGCTGGCTGGCTTACCTTTTGAGTTGCATTATGTCTATGTGAATGGGTGGGTGGGTGTTGTGAGGACTCTCTCCTTCTTGGGACTGACTGGCATAGATGATGATGAGATATGTGTGTGGGGGTGGATGATATGATGATGGCTTGAGATTACAAATTTAATATTTGTAGTTTTAGAGATGATTATATAATGGTCCTAAAACTAAAATGATGGATCCCATTCGAGTCTCCTCTTTTATTTGTAATTTGGCTCTGCTAGCTTTCTTTTTCTGGAGAGATATCCTGGAAAACTGGAGTGCTGCTCTGTGATGAGCTAGCTAGGCAGGTGAGTGATATCTATCTTTGGCTTCGTGGACCCTAGGTAAGGTAGGTATTGGACTTTAACTCCTGTCACTGTATATCGCTCGCGCAAGGACCTTCTCTCCTGTGGGCAGTTCCATTGGAAGAATCTAGGAGCGAGATTTTCTGCGCCATCCATGTACTCGGCTTAAAACAGGTTGTAAAATAATACAAGACTGCAGTAAGTAGGAATCAATAAAGAAAGAACGACTCTTTACTTACAATTTTGTAAAATTTAAAAACATATAAAACTCATCCTCGTTATTATTTTAGAGATTAACAAAATATATATAACGTGGTTTATCAGCGAGTCGATCATATCACCGAGTCGATCACTTCAAAACCTATACAAAAAACGCCTGTGCATAACCGTGCACTTTACGCATTTGTAAATAAAAGTATCTAAAATTAAATTCTTAGTTTTATTAACATATTAAGATTCTTTTTTCTTGATTTTTAAATATTATTTAACTTATACTAAAGTGTTATTTGAAAAAGAAAAAATAGTTAATGATTACAGGGGTCTTTTTAAGCGAATCATCAATTAAAGCTAGTAAAGGTAAAAAAGTAATATTTTTATAATCTTCAAACCTTGTTTCTCTAATAAAATTTTAACTTAAAATGAATCTATTTATAAATACGTAAGGTGCACGGTTACGCACAGACGTCTTTTGTATAGGGTTTGAAGTGGTCGACTCGGTGATATGGCCGACTCGGTGGTAAACCACGTTATAGTAGAATATATGTTTTCAATCTTTAGATAGACGAAAGCTTATAACAGGAGTATTTCGTTAATTAAATTTTTAGTTATAAGTAGTAAGCTGTATATGTAATTTAAGAGACTTTTAGTCAAGATATTACTGTAATTTATATCTCTATTTTGGGCCTTTTTTTAGTAGCAAAGGTATTGAATTAACTACTAAATTTAATAATTATATAGATATTTGTTGTTTTGATTGTAAGAGGTGATTTTACTAGTATAGTGTATATAATCATTCTCTCTTCTTATAGGAAAAGGATCTTAAAGGTGGTAGATAATATATAGTAGGCAAAAAGGCGGAATTAATTAAATATCAGGTTTGTATCTACCTCTCTGCCTTATCTTTTAAATTTCATAGGGAAATTGATGTATTGAAATATACTGCTATCTTCTCTCTAGTGTACTTTAATTGCGGTGCGCTTTTGCCTTGTCACGTATATAACATTGGTAGCTTTCTGGGAAAATAGTATGTGTCGTATATAAACAACGGTATATTTAATAATAAAAAAAGGTTTCGCTCGAGGACTTTTGTATGTCTGAAATTGACGCCTAGTAGTTTGTTTTCATTCTGGTGGTTGGACTGAACGATGCACTGAATTTAACGATGCACTGAATTTTCCGTCTCTGGCATGTGGTATTTTGCAAGCCTTGACTATTGGAGAACATTGTCTGGGAAGCTGAATCCTGATGCTTCTTTGCATGGTGAAGAAATCCTTGTCGATCTGGTTGGGATCAGTGGCCCCTCGTGTACGAGAGGATCCGCCGGTTCTAGTAAATTCTATACTACCACAACTACTTGTGATAAAACCACAACCACAAAACTAAATGCTAAAAGTACAACTCTCAAAATTAATTGTCCTCTTTAGAATAGACTAAAAATTTTTTCGTATTTTTGCGATTCTTATCTTTTATGTTATAAGCCAACAAAGTTAGGGAAGTGTCTGCGGATCGTCTCGTACACGAGGAGAGTGGCCGAAGGGCGTGGGCTTACCATATTTTACGAGGTCGAGAAAATCCCCTGGTACTTCTCGGAGATACCGGACATTGGAAATTTTAAAACCTTGGAGAATTTTATAATGAGTAAAAGGACTTTAGCAGCTCTTTAGAGTTAGAATTTACTGATATATACGCATTTTAGGCTATAATTAAAGGGAAAGTTATGCGTCTGTTCTAGATACTTCTTTATGGAGTTTATTTGGGGTTGCTAGCTAGTAGTGAATGGCCTATTCTCGTGCTAAGCAAGCTGCTGGGACTAGCTGGGATTGTTGGAATCCTATGTCATTTGGGTAATGTCCGTGATGTGGAAATCCAGTCAGAAAAATCACCGCTTGTCCTTTCGATTTAAATTATACGCTCATGGTAGGGCAGGAGTACAGTACTGTAAGATATAGGGCGCCGCCTGTCGTCAGCTGCATGCATCCATGCATGTCCCTCGTATTTCGTTGGGTTGAAATCTTCGAGGCTGAAAAGGATCTCTTGAGACTCTTGGTAAATCTCACCCAAAAAGGTTTGAAACGGTCGAAACAAGGTAGCACTCGTATGCGACACCACAGAATGAAACCTCTTATGCGGGGTTGTCAACCTTGCTTAGTAATATTTTGACGCTGAATTTCTTCATTTCTAATTGACCCCGATACTCGTATAAGGAGGGATTGAGAAAATTTCCTTTTGAAGAAGAATATCTAATACTTTCTACCTTGCTTTGGCGTCACCTTGAATGCACTTCGTCGCTTATTGCTGCTTGAGTTTTTTTGACTGGCCCAATCCTAAGACCCATAATCTCCTATCCAAGAAGTAGCGAGGGTTCGCTTGTATCCTGCGTGTGCAAAGAAGCTGGGAGCTATCTATCTCAAAGCACTACAAACGTAGGGGTACTACAACCTACGGAAGTCTTTGATCAAGCCCCTTGGCATTTCCATATCCCCAACGAGGAAATTATCGAGCAACCAAGATGGCTCCTAGGGCACAAAGATCGAAAGCATGCGGACCATGCAGAGTTCGGAGAACCAAGGCAAGCTCTTCACAAACACGAGATATACTAGGTTTATCGGGGAAATGCTAACCCTTTTACAGTGTGATCTTGCTCAACCGGAATGCGGGCAATGTAAATTTTAACCCTTCTCACTTTAACTCGGCTTCATCACAATCCCTCCTAAAATTTCAGCCAGCGCTGTGTCGTGCCACACTCCACACTTACTTTCTATTACATTAAAGAGCTCTTCTAACATCCATATTAGGCCTTCGCGGAAAATGGAAATGCACCCAGGAAGCGACAACCATAAACACTCTTGGAATGGGGAGGTTTAGAATATCGACTAAATCATCGGCAACAGGTGCATCTGGCGTGAACACACCGTTTTCATCACTTTCAAACAGTCCACCCCCACAATTATCGGGTTCGATGGACTTTCGCGCCATGTGTTACTTTCGTACCAATTTTGTTGTGGGCCAATCTCGCACATTCAAATACCTGGAAACCTTTTATCAAAATGGAGATATGAGTGATTACCTCTCATTTAGTATCCAATGCGCGGGACTTGCCAGTCTCTCAAGGGATACCCATTCTAGAGAATTGGAGGCACTTGCCAGAAAAGTCTATTTATCAGCTCTGCGCTCTCTCAACAAAGCACTGAGTTCCCCAGAACTTGTAGAGAAAGACGACACCTTATCTTCGGTACTTCTATTAGACCATTTTGAACGAAGCATTCCATCGAGACAACGCACTGTCCAAGCCTGGACAAAGCATCTTCAAGGAGCTTCAGCTCTTATGCAGCTTCGTGGGGCAGAGCAATTCAATTCTAAGACTGGTTTTGATCTCTATGCCCACCTCAGCGTATATCTCAACCTGAATTGTTTCAAGTATGGCATCCACTTACCGAAAGAGTTCTTGGAAATAAGGAGACATGCCTCCAAGTTTTTGGACAATAAAGAGCCCACTGTTCGCTTCATCGAGTTTTGTATTCGTTTCATCGACTTCAGAGCAGAGTTTGCTGGTGGTCTTCTCAGCACTCCGGAATCCATAATAGCCACGGCCACAAAGCTCGACAACGAGATGTCATCAATTATTTCGGATCTTCCACCAGAATGGGTGCCTAAAACCACCCCACTGAAATCGAAGGCATGTTCAAAATTGGTTTACGGATCTCATTATAATATCTGGACCGATTATCGTATAGCAGAACGAGTAATGGTTTTCAGAGTTGCACGCATTATGTTATCTGACATTATTACATCTTGTGAGGAGAGGCAACAAGCAGCACCTTCCATCCTGGGGCAGAATGTTCCGATCAAAAGACTGTCACCACCTCGCGGTGACAAGGACGTGGAGGTAGCGCCTAGGACAACATTCCAAGAGATGGCAAACCACATATGTGCCAGTGTTCCACAACTGGCTGGATATTTGCCCACCATATTATCCCCAACTCCCCAGAATTTGCCGCACAAACTACCCTCGTCGAATAGACATGCTGCTCACGTTCTTCTATGGCCACTTTGCGCACTTGCACAATCAAGGGATTGTCCAGCTGAGATGAGAGTGTGGATTCTCCATCAGCTAAGAACCATTGCTGGGGCTTATGATCTAGGGAAAGCGTGGGATGCTTTAAGATTCTTGGAGCTGGACGATGTTGAAAGGGAGAACACTGATATATGGAATGTCTTTGAGGATCTCGGGACGGTCACCTTTTCCTTTCGTCGTGATGATGATGATGATGTTGACAGTGCTTTGTAAAGCCGAAATCAACAGAAGGTTGAGAGAGAAGTGTCATGTGTTGGTCATTTCTTGACGCGATGTTTTCGTGGAATAAACAAAAGGGTCATTCATAGTTGAGAAATGCTAAATTCAAAAACATTTTATCTCTCTTGTGCTTATCTAGAGACCACTAAACTATCTTCAGTCCAACTATAAATTAGAAAGATAAGTCCATTCCTCAAAATTAGACCCACATAGACAGTCGACTCGATCGCATGCTCCCCTCAAGTCCACCTTCATTCACTCAAGTCGACCAATGAATGCCCACCAAATCACCCGCAGATATCCCCTATAATAGCAGCAAGCCGCGCAATGCCCCACAAATGTTTATAGGCGCAAATAACAATTTTGGTCTTCGTCAATTCAACAAACGACACCGGGTTGAATTGGCGGAACGGTAACACTCACGTCGGAGAAGCTATGCGATAGTTCAAAAACACATTCCTTCTTTAACGGCATCTTTGAAGCCATCCAACTTATACCAGGCACCTTCGTTTCATAATTAAGACCAAAAGACTAGTAACAGGCAAATTTGTTAGAAATAAGACCAAGAGACTTGCACCCATGTGGAGAAAAGCGCAATGCGCTAGGCCTATCGAGAGCAAACCAACCAGAAATGGCAGAGTTATTCAAGACCTTCTTCGGAGGGTTTGATTTTTGCCACTTTTTGAGCCATGTGGCGCTTCCCTCATATGCGTGTTCAGCTTATTCATAGCGAAGTCTTTCATTTCGTGAGGAAAACCCCTAAGATCATAAACTATGTCGCGCATATGAAGCTCTGAGGACCCTGAAGCGACAAGGCAATACCTAAGTTAAGAAGTATAGTACGTCGTCGCCTATAGCTGCAACCTTTTGTAACACAACCCTTATACTTCATTGCATAGCGCACAGTACATCACCATTACGTAGAAGAGTAAGAGAAGCAGAAGGTAGGTGTTTGACCGTGACTTTGACATGTTTATTATTTTCTATCAACGAGAGTCAAGCAGAGCATCGCTTAAAAGAATTCACCCCACATTTCGTGTCACCACTGCCCATCACCACTCCTATATATCACGACGCACTATATCTCAACCTTGAAACAACTAAAAATATTTCCCTCTTTCACAAAAAAGCAAACTCGCATAGAACCCTATCCCTGTATCCTCACCAGCCGCTTTCCACTGACTCACCCTCCAGCATGTGTCAGCAAATGACTTGAAGGCCGAACACCGAGAGCCGCACCCAGAAACCAACGCGATAGTGCAAACAGGAAAACAATATTCCTCGAATAGATACTACACGGCCATTTTTAATTCTCCGTTGGTCTACGGAGTTAGATGGAGCTCGAAACAAGCTTTATTGAGATAAGGTTAATGTTGATCCGAACATCGTGAAGGCTTGTTTTTGGGTTGGGGGCTGCAATTTGTGACACAGAAGGTGATGACTGTGCATTGAGGCTTACACGATACGAGGATATTAGGAAGATCTATGGTATCGAATGGGAATGTGTTCTGTTGAGAGATTTGGTTGGTAGTGGATGCCCGCTGCCCCCGGGCTTTTGTTGTACCGAGTGAGCGAATTGCCTATTCCGGTAATCTCGATGTTGGGCTTGTCTTGATTTAGTATTCTGAATGTGTTGGTATTGGGTTTTCGATGGGTTGATGGGATGAGGACTTATGAATACTGGAAATGCAGTGCCTCGATGGAGTTTGGAGACGGTGTAGCCGGGTATGAACAACAACGGGATGAAGTCATTATGCTGATTTTTTGCTGGGAAGTGTTTGGCTGAATTTCTTCATGGGGAGAAAATAGCTGGATATAAAGCATCCGAGTGGTAAGCAATTTCTTAGCGTTTTGTTCAAATCAGTTATTCTTCCCTCCCTCGACACTTGTTTCATTCCCAATTGCATAACAAGAACCAGTTCATATTTTACAACCCCCACCGCCCCCGAATTGCAAGCAATTTCAAAAGGCTTTCACTCTCACCAAAACCAGTCAAGATGACAGCAACAGAAGCAATAGCAATAACCGAACTCATAATATACATCCCCGTCCTCCTCCTCACACTTATCGTCCTTTTCCGCCACGGATTCCAAAAACAACTCGGCTGGGTCTACCTCCTCATATTTTGCATCGTCCGACTCGCTGGTTCCGTTTTCGAAATCCTCCATACTCAAACACCAAGCAACACAACCTACGCAGAATGGGGAGTCCTCCTCCAATCCGTTGGTCTCAGTCCACTTCTTCTTTCCAGTCTCGGACTTCTTAAACGTGTCATTGACGGAACGAGTACACATATTCCCTCTAGTGGAGGCCTAGGCGCTGGATTCGTGGGAAACAAAGGCTTGCTTGCGAAATTGGCGAAGAGAGCGAGTGCGGATTCGAGGAGAAGTAGAGTTATTCAATTGCTACAACTTCCTTGTACGATTGCGCTTATTCTCTGTATTTCTGGGGGAACGGATAGTTCCAGTGCTACTTCAGCCCCTACGATCAAACCGGATACGAAATGGGGAGTGGGGATTTTTATTGTTGTTTATATTTTCTTGTTTGGGTTGGCTTTGGTTTCCATGTGCGAGATACAGAAGACTATGAGCGGAGAGAAACGTATTTTGGTGGCTGTCATCATGGCTTTGCCGTTAATTGGGTCGAGGTTGTTGTATAGCGTCATTTGTACCTTTCACCCAAGTCATATCTTCAACGTTATTGACGGAAACGTGGCTGTGCGGGTCAGTATGGCCCTCGTGGAAGAGGCGTTGATTGTCATTATGTATGTACTTATGGGACTAACGGTGGGGAAGTTTGGTGATGGAGGTATGACGGGTAGAGAACGGGAGGAATTGAGAATGGATGAGAGGAGAAAGTCGAGAAGAAGTGAGAGAAGAAGGGTTTGGGCCGAGGACAATGGAATGGGTGGACAGGCGGTGCAATATCCGGAGGAGCAGAATCTAGGAGGCTATCCCACGCGTGGTCAGCGAAATTATTCTTCACAGTAGAGTGAGTAGGGATGAAGGAACGGGGACCTGGGATCTGAAGAGGTTATGTGGCGATGATGCCGACTCGGAAATGGAGTTTGGATTTGGTGGGGTTTCATTGGGGGGGTGAATTCTAGATTTTTATTTTCTTGTATTAAATGTTTAAAGTGGTGTACAAAGTCCAGTGCAAGGAAAGCAAGCATTTAAGCATGTCAAGCCGAATAAATTAGTTGAGGCCGGATGTGACCCCTTGAGGTTATCGAGATATAATGTGATGTAGTAAACCTTCAGTCTCCAAATATGTATTCCTGGTCTATTTCTAAAGGGAAAGGGGTATCAATCTAGGGCGCCAATCTGTATCTTCTAGAGGAATCTCTTCTTTCCGCGACTTTTCCCACCAAAAAGCAACTCTCTTTCTCTCTAATCCACTCTATATACTCTATGAAAGTGATAATTTCGGCTCTATCTATAGAAAAGAAACCAGCTGCGCACCAGGATTAGTTGGTGGTATGTCAGGAAGGATGAAGAAATATACCTTTGTTACCCAATCGTTTCGTGTTTCATCATCCAATACACATAAAGTGCAAACACCCCGCTTTTCTTCCAATTTGATGGCTGGACACTGGCTTTATACGTTTCTTGTTTCGCTTCACTGTAATTGTAGTTCGAAATGCTTCTCGGAAGCTTTACAGGCCTCGAGTATTTTTGGTGGTACCACTCCCTCTCCTTCGATAATGAGACGTTGCATTTTCCGAGCCATGATGCCGATATTCTCAATCTCGTAACACAAGAGCTCGGCAACCTCCTCGTCCTCGCCAATTGGATTCCAAAACTTCAAAGTCTCCATGTTCGGCGGCAACGCAACCGAATGCAGTCGAGGTGAGCTTGAAGATTTCCCAAAAAGTTGGTAATCTCGAAGATGAAGAGTCTTAAGTTCTTCAAATTCACGTAATCTCAGAGCTTTGTTCCCACCCAATGAAGGAAAGTCAATTGAAATGTATTCCAAGGTCTGTTGGGCCGAAGTCAAAGCAAGGAAATAATCGTGCATCGTGGCATCAGCACTTTCTTCGAGTGACGGCAAGGGGTCTTCGAGATGAGTGATGGTGATTTCCTTCAAGGCATCCGGGAAAAGAAGTAGTTCAGAAAGAGCTTCGTCGTTTATATCGCACTCGATGAGTTGCAATTTTGTCAATGCGGTTTCTGAGGGCTGTTCAACACTCTCAAACCCCTTCTCATCTAGTCTTGCTCTAGTGATTGTGAGAGTTTCTAGCGTGGGGTGACCGAAGATGTGAATGTTTTCTTTCAAATCCCAGTAGCCACCATCGTCACGTTGATAAAAGAGAGAGCCTAGCACATATGTCAATATAAGTTTTTGGGATTCAAGTGGCGTGATTGTTAAAATTGACCACCAGTTATTTTACTTACAAGTCTTTAGACATGCTAGATCAAAAGGACCATTGAATAACGTTCCAATTCCATGACAAAGTGATTCGGGAACGGAAATTTCGAGGGTTTCGAGATTTGACATTGTGGAGATGGTGTGAGAGAAGCCATCGATTCGACTCTCTTTGAGAAAGATGAAGTCCGACAACTCGGAGCTTGGGTACTCAAGTCTTACATCTTGAATGAGAGACCCGCGCCGCGGTCTCTTGACTAGAGATTCAGAGAAGGTAAAATGATGTTTGGGTTGGTTAAAGAGGATGGATTTATACAAGACAGGATCGGCGATTGAGTTCAATCGACGGTTAACCAGGCAGGTGGCGCATAGGTCTCTCTGAGTCGGGAGATGATCGATAATTCTGATCAGAATTTCTTCTGGCAGCTCATCCAGTGTCGGTCGTATCTCAGTGGAGCCCATCATCGATCAGGGTTCGTGAATCCGGAGTATGGGGAAGAAAGCTGGGGTTGAAAAATAAAGATGTGGGCGGCTCTGGGTTGTTGAATAGTGCACGAATCGCCCCATTCAGCGCTTCTATTTTTAGATTGGCATTCTTTGTACGTGTTCTTACGGCCTTGATTCCGAGGCATCAAGGCACTCGTTTCAGGTCACAATCATGTGCCTCGGCCTCTAGCTTGGCTCGGAAACCTTAATTATCAACACCAACCAATATTGACGGCCATCTTTTGGGAGACTTTCAATCTTGGATACGTTTCATGCATTTTTTTTACTACAGGACTTCTTTTGGAGTTCCTGGGGAGCCCCTGACAGGATGTACATTTTGCTACCCGAACTACTAATCAATGTTTCCGCCGTTGGATGGAGAGTAAGTTTGTAGGTTGTAGGTTGTAGGTTGGAAGGGAAAAGGGGAAATGGGAAATGGGAAATGGGAAAATGGAGTGTAGAATCGTAGATGTGAAGTGTAAATTTTATGGAAGGTTAGGGGGTGAGGTGTAGAGATGTAAGGTATAGAGATGGAAAGTATAGAGATGAGTAAGATTGTGCACGGGAGTGAATTTATGTTGTAAGTGTTATAGGTATTATAAGAGGATAGGTGATGTAAGGGGATATAGTTTTACTTTTGTTATTTATCCTTTTTTACTACCTATAGCACAGCTGCTAAGCAAACCTAGAGGGGCATTTGATGCGAGATCTCCGTCCTTCCGTCTAAAAAAGATTGCACTGAATAAAAAATACTCTACAATTTTGGCGAGTGGTACAAATATGAACTGATGGCCTATAGATATATGTGGGTTTGTTAATTTTGTGAGTATAGTTTCAGAAAATAGAGATAACTTTCTAGAATACTCTTTCTTCTATTTACGAAAAAAGGATGTGGATTAAAATAATCCTGACACTTCGGGAAATACTCGCTTAGTGCGAAAAAGATTTCGATTACTCTTCTTTACATATACTCTCTCTGTGAATAATACATAATCTTATAGAGATATCGAGAGCATGATATACGTTATCTAGAACGACTTGCTAACTTTTACCGCCTCTCGATCTTGCTTTATTCCTGAGACGGCGTCTGTAGGTAAAGAAGAGGCTAGGGTATCTAAATCCTCGATCTCCGAGTCTTTAATAGCTGAATAAGCTATCTAAGGGGCATTTACGGGACTATAGATCAAGAATGTAAAGAGATGAGGGATAAGTCTAGTAAGGTAAATTAAAGGGCTATATATAAGATAGGGATTTAAAGAGATCACAGAACATTTATAGGAAGAAGATAGGGAAAGTCCTTGGACGAAAATCTTTAGAGAGTGAGTAGATAAGGATTTTTATTGAAAGGCTCGAGAGACAGAAGGATCTGCCTTTGAGCTGATGGATGTTATATCAGTTTCCTAAAGAGAATGAATTTGTAAACAGGCTCTATAACCTAAGTGACAATTGACGAATACGTGGCATACCATGAGTGAGCTGAGCTAGTTGTGAGAATTGAAGTTTTATTATTATTTAAAGTATCTTTCCGAAAAGCTTTTAACTCCCCTAAACAAATGAAGACCTAAATTCCAAGGGAGGGGACGAGAAGGAGGGGGAGAGGACAGTAGAACTAGGATCTAAAACTAAATCTTGTATCTTATCTAAGAAAACATGTTTCAATTACTTACTACAAAATTGTCAGCAGAGTTTTCACAAAAAGAGACGCCGCTTTTCATATAAATCGGCTTCTGCAGGTCGACCGATAGCCCTAAGAAGATCAATGACAGTATACTCTTCATTATCATCAATATGACGGACAAGAAACTCGTCAAGCAACTCAGAGTCCACCGTATCGGCGAATTCCACGAGTCCCACGCACACGTTAACCCAGTGAAGGACTCTTTCAGGATCCAACGTCGACTCGTGCTGGCGGAATTCAATCGTCTTCTTCGTATCCTTACTGAGGAAATTTAGAAGATTGAGCGCGTTGTATGCTAGGCGGTCGCCTACACCCCACTCCTCGCCGGTATTTGTCAGGACCAGGATTTTCTCCATCGCCTTTGTTTTCTTTGCGGTAAATTTCCGCTCGTCCATGTGGGCGGGTTTGGTGGTTAGGAAGTTGTCTCTGAGTTTCCTTAGGGTATCTAGACCCTGTTTTGTCCCTGCTGGACCCTCGGGTACCTTTTCAGCAAGTTCGGAGTACTTTCGCAGAGAAGGGCACTCTAGCAGACTCTGTTGACGATGGGGCGGGTGCAGTGTATCGAGTCTGTCAGAGAAGACCCACAATACGGACATTAGGTTGCAGAGTACAGTTGGCTCAAAGCCCTCGGTATTATTCCCCACGTGCACGTGTATCGCAGCACCCTCCTTACAAACACTTCTGTACTTTTGCGTAAACAGCTGCGCGAAGGCAGAGATTTGAAGCCGTGAGTCCTCGGAATAGTAGAGGGGAGGGGATGTGATTTCGGCTCCGAGGAGTTCATAGCCTTCCTGCTGAAAATTTTCGAGTGATAGATCTTCCTTGACTTCCCACTTGTCTGCATTATCCTCGGGTTCCCCCCCTCCATACACCGTCCAGGCACTAAGTCCCGCATCTTTGAGCGTGCTGACCATATGTTTGTAAGCTTCAGTTACAGCTTGATGAGGTGTTGAGTCTGCACTCACAATCCCAAGGATTTGGCGAGGATCCTGGGGATCAGGATCGGGGGGACAGACTCGGTATGCTAGAAAGAACTCAAATTCCACTCCAACGGTCAGCTTGGGTCGACTTGGCAAGTCAATTGGTTGCGTGCTAGTGGCTTCCACGTTCTCTCCTTCTCCCGTTGTCACCGGTCTCAAAATACGAGCCGACGAGACACCGAAAGTTCGGGCAATCATTTCGAGCATGATTGAAAAACTTGAAAAGGTGTCTTGTTGATATTTTTGTATAAATAGATAGAACTTACGTGAAGTTAAATATAAACAGTTTACCTTTCTTTTCTTATTTAAGAAAATCTCGATTTATACAAAACTAGGATCTAAGAACTCTCCAGTCTTTAAGTATATATTACAATGCCCCTTGTCCTATTGTGTTTTGCAAAAACCTTTGATTAAGAAGCATCGTCTTATTCCTTTCTTCAAAAAAAAAGAATTAAACAAAAGAAGTATTCATTTTCCTTGCTCTAGCTAAACACAAGGGACTTACAAGATAACAAAGAACTTATTGTTAGAACAGAAGAAGAGTAAACAATCACTCTATTCACGTGCCCGCAGACGTACATATCAGCACCGCAAAGATAGCTACACTTTGGCTAGACAGAAAGGAATATACATAAACACTCTTAGAACTATATATAACTCGAAATCTCTTAAGGAGAGTAGTACCTACTACTCTCCTCTCCTAGTTTCTTATACTAGTTAGATGGTAAGAGAGTACGAGAGAGAGTCTTCATATTCAGTAAGTTCTTCTCTTGTACTAACTAATGAAAAATCTGAAAATAAAGCTCTTGAAAGTTAAAGCGAAATTACGCTTAACCTCTATCTAATAACTTAAATATTTATAAACAAAATTCATCGAAGATACTCTCTCTAAATCTCTAGACTATAAATTTTCCTACCTCTATACTCTATTACTTTCAACGCCCAAACGATTTCTTTATATAAAACAAAGATATATTATTCTCCTAAATAATTAAAAAAAGTCTTAAAATATAAGTCTCTCGTCTCTAGAAATTCCTATCCTTATTATAGAAGTCTAATACCATCTATAAAGCTCTAGAATCTCTAAATTAACTAAGTACTTTGAAAAAAAAAAGAATTATATAAATCTGAATTCGACTTCTACTTCTCTTTCTAAATCGACTTTTTTAAATTTTTTAATAATTATAATACTAGAATACTACACATCTATTTATATTTAATAATAATCTATCGAGAGCACTACTCTTACTCTGACTTAAATTCCTCTCTAAACCTTCTAAAAGTTATAACTATAAAAATCTCTACAAGTAAAAAGATCTATCTACGTATAAGAAGTATAAGAATATAAGAACCAACTATACCTAACTAGTACTGTACATTACTTAAAAAAAAACTATCTTAGAGTAATTAATTTATTACAATTACTATCATCATCACTATAAACAGAACCTCATTTTCATCACATCACACATATAATAACATAATATAGAACATCAAAATATAACATAACATCACTCACTCACCCACAAAAAAACAATCACAAAGTTCATGAAGAATATCATCTCATCCCCTCTCCTCTCTCCCATTCCTCTGTACACAAAAATCAATACACAAAAACATATCAGAAAACATCCCGCCAAGAGAGAGTGATAAAAAAAAAAATGGGGTTTTCTTAAAAGTTTCATCATTCTTCATTTGCCCTCCACTATCATACTATCACTATCACTATCATACCCCCCCTCCCTCCTCCCCGCACCATCATACACCCCCTATAAACCCTCCAGCCATCGTCAGGCCATCCATAAATCCCGCGAACATTAGAAAAAACAAAAATACAAGAGAAAAGAAAAGGTGACAAAAATTAAAACCCAGGATTTTAATCAGCAAACCCCTAGGTATGCCCTTTCATTTCCATTCTTCCAATTCCTTTCAACAAGTAAGTAGTAGGTTGGTCAAGGCCGAGATGAAATGCGGGGTATGAGAGACACAGAGACAGTGAGAGGTTCAAGGGATGGATGTATATTTCTAAACGAACAAGTCTTTAAAGAACAAAAGAGTCGCCCCCTTTCCCAGAAATCACGCCTTTTATTTTCCCCCGCAGAGGAAAAAAAAGAAATTCAAAACAAGACTTGGAAAAAGAGAGGCAAGGCCATGCATGCTAGGTATTATATCGCTGTCGCTGGTGCGAGAAAGGGCAAAGATTAAAGGCACAACACGAATGAACAAAAGCCAATCACCCTCCTCTAAGCCTCGACGTCACGAGCAACGCTCAAGTCATTGGTGACCTTCTCGTGCGTGTTAAGTTCGTGGTGTGGCATGTGGTTGGTCGAGTACTTGCTCTCAGCATCCGAGTTATCGTTGAGCACCTCGCGCGTCAACTCAACGTAATCGTACGCGAACTCGCCAATCTCCGCATCGTCGATACCCAAGATCTCAGCTTCCTCAGAGGCGCGGAGGGAGAGGCCGGGAATGAGGTTCATGACGAAGAGGATGATGCAGGTTCCTCCGAAAGAGTAGACACCTCCGGAGACGGAATCGGCGAGTTGGTATCCGAGTTGGACCCAGTTGCGGTTGAGCCATCCACCTGGGATCTCGGTGAAGCCATCGAGATGTGCTATGTAGTCGGCAGCGAAGAAGGCGGTCAGAATGTTACCGATGAGTCCTCCGACGGCGTGCTCGGCAAAGATATCAAGAGCGTCGTCGATACCGAGGAGGAACTTGAGCTTGGTGGCATAATTGGCACCTGCGGCACCGAGGATACCGTAGATGATGGCAGCCCAGGCGGGAACGAAACCGGAACCAGGAGTGATGGCAACCAATCCAGCAATGACACCGGAGCAGAAACCGACAGTGGACCATTTACGCTCAAGACGGTAATCAAGGACACACCATGTGATGCCTCCCATACAAGCGGCCAAGTTGGTGACAACAGCAGCCATGACAGCGCGCATGTTGGCTGCGAGAGCGGAACCAGCGTTGAAACCAAACCATCCAACCCAGAGGAAGACGGTACCAATGACGATGTGTGTCACGTTGTGTGGGCGGTAGTTTAATCTGCGAAATCAACCCGTCAGGACATTGTTCTTTATTCAGACATATTTCCGATCTCTGCGTACAGACTGGGAAACACACGGAAGGGCTGAGAGTTCACAGCTAAGATGAAGGACGAAGGAATACTTACTCGTGAGTGCCGTGTCCACGACGCTTGCCCAACATGATGGAGTACGCAAGTGCGGCGCAACCAGAAGAAATATGGACTGGAGTTCCACCGGCAAAATCCAATCCTCCCATCTTGAAAACCCAACCGGAAGAGTTCCAGGTCCAGCAAGCAATTGGATCGTAGATAATGGTGGACCAGACAAACATGAAGACGACGGAAGGAAGCATACGGCCACGTTCGGCGACAGCTCCAATAGCCAAAGCTACCGTAATGGCAGCGAACATTCCCTGGTAGATGGCGAACATGAGATCTGGAATCTTGGGAGAACCGACGGATGGGGCGCCGAGGACATTTCGGAAGCCAATGTTATCTAAGTTACCAATATACTTGCCGGCCGTGTGTGAAAAGGCGAGGGAGTAACCCCAGAAGAACCATTGGAAGGAGACGACGGCTGTAGCCATGACGGAAAGCCAGATGAGGGACAGAGCTGACTTTCGGCGCGCAAGACCGGAATAGAAGAATCTGTACGTCGCGATATTAGCTTCCGTTACACCACGACCGAGTCCACTCAACACGTTGAATGCCATGCACTTACCCGACACCTGGAATCATGAGCAAGACGAGAGCTGTGGAAGTAATCATCCATGCGATATCTCCAGACTAGAATGTGGTGGTCAGCTTGGAACGATTTTTGTTTTGCAAGGCGCAATCGCAAGATTCGCGTGGTGGTGGTTGAAGCTCACCTCGTAGAAGATGTTTAGATCTTCAGTGAGCGAATCGCCACCAGCTGCATTGGAGCCATTGTAGGCCACCTTGACCACATAATTGAGGTGATCCGGATCGATGCTCATTTTTGCTATTAGTTGCTCGACGAGCGTATTATTTGGGGGTGGGTGTTGTTGTGGTTGTAGGCGAGATTTTGTAGTTGAAAGGCTCTCTAAGCTCTTGGGTAATTAAAAAAGTGACGAATCGCGGGAGTTCGCGGTAAGTCTAAGCGGGCTTTGCAGTTCACTCAAGAATGCAACGGTCGTAAGGAGTGAATTTGGGTGAGAGAGGTCGCCGTTGAAGAAAAGGACTCTTGGCGAGTAACTTTTTAGCTTCGAGCTGGAAGAGGGGGAGATGTTCAGTATTAAAAGGGCCACAGAGTGACTGATGAGTACCCAGGGTCAGGGCCAGGCAAGGTTCCGGCTAGATCTTGGCGAGTTGGATGTTTCGGGGGAACGATGAGATGCAGCTGCGGGTCCTCCTGGGGGGGAGGTTGATTTTCAAGGGTGGGTAAGAGTGGGTGGAGGCAATTGGAGGGTGGGAAGGATATTTGACGGGTGTGCGTGTGGAGTGGGTGGGTTTTTGCGTGGAACGATCGAAATGGAGCGACAACCGGCCTGGTCACCCTTCAAAGGTTCTTGGGCAAGGAGGTAAGGATATCAGCCAAAGAGAAGCTGGCGGCCGAAGTGAGGCTGCTTTTGATGCGGTTGATGCCTGCGAGGGAAATGTGAGAGGAAATGCGAGGAGGGAGGGGGATGCACAGATGGGCTGAAGAGAAATTTATTTTCGAAACCGATGGCGAGAAAAAGCAAAGAGGAAAAGTAGTTGAAATTGAAGCACGGTGCCAGATACCGTGTTGAAATACTCACGTAGAGGTCGAGGTGAATAAACAGATCGGATAGCAAAGACGTGCCGATTCGTCCCGATCTATCCCGATATCTAAACATTTATCTTTGACTGTTTATACACAATTTCACTCCGTTCTGTGGCGGCAGAAGTTCGTCAAAGGGTGCCGTCAGAGGCGACCGCCGCTGGGAAGATATATCAATATACTGCGTTGATTGGAGGTAAATCAGTCTCTTATCTTATTAACGTCCGATATGAGTGAAGAGCTTATCTCTGGACTATTTCTTTGTTGTAAGTAGAGTAATATCCTCGAATCACAGTAAATGCAATAATCATTGTTAGAAGTGTCTGATGAAGCAGTTGCTCTTCGAATTAGTCCTCCGTTCTGTACTCCGTACTCAACCTCACACACCTCCATGCCAAGCAGCATTTAAAATTCCCACGCAGACGGTTCAGGCTAAGGAATGCTCCGTAGCAACCTAATGGGGCAACTCGGCGTTGCATATACGGAGGAGTCTGTTGGAGAGCCTTCCATGCTGCTTCCACTGCTTCCACTGCTTCCACTGCTTCCAACGCTTCCCACCTCCGTTTCTAGCTTCCAAGACCGAGAGCACCTGGGCAGGCTCAGGCTGAATTGTTGAATTGATGGCAAAGTCACACCGAAGCGAATCCACCACAGGTCCCTCCCATAATACGAGTACGGCAGGTTCCGTGGTTGCGTCCATCTGTAGCCAGAGAAATTGTCCCTCTACTTTTGCTTCTGCTCCTGCTTACTGTCGTACTACAAAGTTGTGCAGCGGCTCCGAGTCCAGCGCTTCTCTCTCAAATTCTCAATCTTTCAGCAGATAACTGCAGATACCGCTAGAACAGCCACAACATTGACTTCCGGCAGGCGCCATCCAAACATGTGATATCTAACAATGCCATTAGACGAGATACCCAAGACAAAATTACGGAAGGACGTGTGCTGCTGCTGCCAACAAAAGAACCTAAAGTCAGTCGTCTCGCGGCTCGACCCTTGCACCCAAATCAAAGCCCTGCCCCTGCAACAAAGGGCGTTTTCTCCACTTAGCGTCCACAAAGAGTGATCCACAGATAAGCAAGTACCGGGGGCTTTTGTTCAGTGATTCGTCAGTCTCCCCCCACGACCGATTTTGAATGCTTCTGACTTGCGTTTTCCAAGGATTTCCGTTATCTGCGGGTCGAGCCTTGCCAAGGAGTGGAGTGGACCTCGAGTGGAGTGGTTGATTTGACTGAGAGGACCGAGAACAGACGACATGGAATCAGATCAGGCTGTGATTCCATTCATTCATTCTGGAAAGGGGGTCACACCAACAACACCAACGCAATAAGTATTCATGCCTTAGGTTATTGTACGTACGATGCAATACGCCCTGTATGTACGAGTACCCTTCTGTACAGCTTTGTGTTCGCCGAATCTGCAACTTGAAAATCAAAATCACCGATTCTAGTCTTCCTGCCTCCTAGAAAGAAAGCCTTGGGTGGGTAAAACAAAGATCAACGACATCACTGCATAGTCATTTTTCCTCGCCCTTACAGAATGCATCGCTTCTGCATCGTGTTGTGATGAGGATCACCAAAACGATCTCGTCCATCGATTGGCATCTATGCTATAATCCTTGGGTACTCGTACTCGCAGAGTATGGTTATACTAGGTAAGGTAGGTAAGATAGCCATACAGAAGCGGTGAAATGGAAATGGAAAAAGCACAACGCAACGTTGAACCATCATCATCATCTCGAGCTCCATTAATTTCCATCAATCATCCATTCTCTCAACTCTTCCCAACCAATAATCCCCATCTCTCCATCCCTTCATCGTCTTGGAATGTTTCGATTCCCCTATCACAGTTTCAAAAGTACGTGCAAGTAACTCCGTATTCACGGTCCTCCTCCGACTCCAACCTGCCAATGCCAATACCAATGCAATGCCAATACCATCCATCACCAAAAAAAAAGGCGACGCAGGATCAGAATCAGGATCTACCGGCATATCGTCCGTATCCTAAAGATGACCTGATTGATAAGATGAGTTGCATCCGAGATCGTTTTCTCTCGCTTTCGCCATCGAACAAAAGGCTCCAAGCTTGAGACATTAGTACTTGTACTTTAATTCATGAAGATCCAGGAAGATCCATCTCGTCGAGCGCATCTCCACGAAATAAATATCCCGAACAACGATAAAGAAATGCTCCGCAAGCTAAAACTTATTTATCAATAAATTCAAAAGCAAAAACAAAAATCTAAAATTCAAGTTCCAAAAGATTGAAGTCCAGTGATTCACAGGGCCCACCCCTTTTTCTACCCCTTAACAAGGTTTCTAATTTCAACGAGTCCGTATGTCCGTACAGTAGGGATAGTTACCGTGGTACACTATTATACTAAGACACTTTATTTTTATTTTTAGTAACTGTTGCTGTGGTGTCCCCGCATAGAATGGAGTGTTATTGACAGGTAGGTTTATTGAATTTTCTTAAACTTTATTTTTTTGTAGGGAAGATTTTTATTTTACTTGGAGAGGGTTTTTCGTAAAGAGAGAGTTGTTCGAGACGATTTATCGGGACAGTGAGGTATGTTGATACTTCTTCTTCTTCCCGGAACGTACTCCGTAGACGAACGGACGGGTAGAAGAATCAAAACCCCATTTCAAAAAAGCTATTCTGTAGTCGACAAACCTTCGACAAACCTTACATTCTATAAACCTTCTACAAACCTTCCAAAAAAAAAAAAACAATGCACCCCGCGCTATCGAAAAAAAAAAGGTTCAAGCTTCAAGTACCCCGGACCAAGCCGCCTATACTTGTAAGCCTATAAGCAAGCCACACAACCTTTCGCGGCGTTTATAAGAGATAAGGGATCTCCGCGAGCAACTTGGAAAAGTAATTAGTATTAAAATATCTTGATGTATTTTCCAGTATTTTTTTCGTAAGAAGCTCGCGAGATACGATAAACTCGGAATCCTGAGAGAAAATATAATATTAAGATAGAATAGAGTGAAATTGTTAATTTGCGATATATTTACCTACGGGGTACGCGCTCGTGGATTCCGAGATACGAGAGGAGAGAAGATATTGAAATCCCCTTCCTGCCATTTTTATAGTGTGGAGTAAGATGTTTGTGAGGAGGAGGGAGTAGTGAGTTGGACTATGAAATCAAATCAATTTAAATCGTCCTTCCTTGGTACGGAGTAGAGCGCTACATCTACTTTATAATTCTCGGTGTAGTAGTGAGGAAAATACGTCGAAATCCGCTATTATACTTTCGGTGAGGAAGAGGAGGAAGATGATGACTTGGTTGCACGACTTGTTCGGTACCTAGGTAAGGTAGGCCAAGTCGTGTCAACTCACTCCTTCCATTTGCATCCTATTCGTGCTTCCTCATTCCTTCTACTCGTATACCCACACGACTCCAGGTGCCTACCGGTCTATTTTCCCATTTTCCCATCCTCGCATTCTTCACATCTATTCCTGTCTATCCCTCTCACTCTTCAAATTCATTTTCCTATTTGTGAAATGAATAGATTCCTAGCCGTCTATCGTTTCATTAAGTTATCAAGAATGCATGGGGTGGGGGAAGTTACCCCACACCCACCCACACTCGGTGATGCGCACTCACCGCACCCCCCAACCCGCACTACATATTTTTTTGCGAAGGCTGAGACATTCATGTCTAGGTGCATTTATGTTCTATCCTACAGAGTATCCTTCCGCGTTTACCGTGCCAGTACAGTACAGCATCTGTGGACGGCCGGGAGGGCCGTTGGGTTATGTATGTAAGGTTATGTATTCATTCCAATTTTTGGATCGTGTTTTAAGCCTGTGGTGCTGTGGAGTTTTTGACGGATGGGTGCGGTGAGTTAGGTTAACTTGAGTACACGCACGTTATTATGCAACCTATGCAGCAGGTTGCTTGCATACATGCATATATATATGCATGGTTGAATGTTACGGTACCTAGGTATATTTCTGGTTTCCCGCGTGCTGGCCAAACTAGAGGGGATGGGATGTGAGGTGCGGGTGGGCGGGTTCTAGGGTCGTACTATTGCATGTTGAATGCATGCGAGCCATGAGTTGAAGGTGTGTTTGTGTCTTTTTGGAGGTGTGGTGTCCGTTGGTTGGGATGGGTTGTGTGTTGGGATTCTTTTTGGGATGGTTGGGAGGTTGTGTGAGTACCTATTTGGTCTTTGGGTTGGGCATCTGATGTTAGTTCTCTGCCGTGCGTGTTTTTTGGTTTGTTACTTTTGCCGTGTTGAGTCTGTGATTGATCTCCTCTGCTATTCCCTGCCGTGCTCTGCTTTGCTTTGTCGTCTGCCGTGTGAGTACCTACCATGTAAATTGAAGTATGGGCGGCAAGAGAACAAAGATACCTGTTCGTTCGAAGCTTTGAGTTTGCAATAGGTGTCTTTGAGTGGCCTTACAGGGCTTTGTGCGACATTTGGTGGGATGGGATGGGGTGTTGAGACCCCTCCCCCCACTGGATGATAGATACCGTGCTTCTCTGGGTAATTCTATCCCGACCGATATTTGAAGGTCGTAGATTGCCGCCCGTAGATTAAGGTCTAGATGTTATCGTGATAGGTAGAGGTAAGCATGACTGATTACTTGATTTGGGAGTTTCTTAACGAGGAGTGTCACGGGCATAGGTACTTGATATCGATTCTGATTCTTATCTTTGCATCGACTCCTGTTACTTCCCTGTTAGTTTATGGGGTGGGATTTAGACTGTGTAGGTTTCTACTTAGGTGGTTTGTCTGAGTTTAAGGAGGAGAATAAAATGATTTATGTCGAATCTTTAATGTTTTTCACTTAGAGAGGGGTTTTATACTACGAACTTTAAGTAGTATATAAGCTGTAAGTGATTTATAGGTAACCAGTAAGTAACCTGTAGACAATTAAGAGTAATCTATAACTAAGCTATTAAGAAGAAAAAGTAAACGCTTAATTATCTAATTTTTTATTAACTCGCTCTCTTATATCGTCTTACTTTATTTACAAGTCAAAGGAATATCGAGTAAAACAGAGGTAATTCGACTATAGAGAGAACAAGATAATTATGTATTAGCTCAAATAAATCTACTCTATTTCTATTCTTGTAAGCTTGTTCTCATCGAATACTTCGCCTTTCATAATGCCGGTAACCTACTAGACGAGGTGTTAATTAATATCTATGAAAGGATGTCTTGGTACTTTGAAGAAGTTAACTTCTGGATCAAGGAAGATTTCAGAAATCTTACTATAGAACGAAAATGGGGAACGGTGTTCCCGTCTTTGTACAAGTTACGTTCTAGGTAAAGGAAGATTTCAGAAGTGATTCGATAGAAAGAAAATAAGCGTTAACTGTTGGACTGCTTTCATCTTCCACTACAAGCCAAACAATCACCTTTTCACGTAAGGAGTGTATGTTCCCCATATGATCTTGGAAGCTCTTCTCTTCTGCATCATTTTGGTTGATGCAAAACGCATCTATCCAAATGTACAAGTCTGTCTCGACCTCTTGATTAGAGGAAATCATGCAAATTTTGCTCGACCTCTATGGTGCCCAGGGTTTGGTGGCCTTCTTCTCTCCCGGCTACCACAAGATTGTAGGAAGCTAGGGGCTTATGGTCTCGTTTTCTTGTAGGAATAGAGGTCCGCACGTATAGGATAGGTACTAGTATGCTAGTCTTGAGGCATCTTCCATGTCCATCTCGACCATGGTAGAATTACGATCAAGTGTCGGCAAGAAATGCAGTAGTAGTATAATGCCATTTGGTGACGTGATGGGAAAATATTGATAGGGTTTCGTTTTGTTTGTCACTGCCCTATGTTGTTGGTGGCCCAGCCATCCAGTATGAGAAAAGGTCAGATTCAGTTGTATTGTAAAGTGAGAGAGGTGCATGAAGAATGTGACTCCGACTGATATCCCGCTACGACAAACTGAATATTCAACAAGAATATACTTCGTGAGTGTCGATGGCAAGAACATCTCAACAAGACAAAATATTGCTGAATCTCCACCAAAAAAAGAAGAATACAATTGAAATTTCCAAAGTTGCCACCCGGGACGCTCTCCATCACATTTGAAATCGTCTCAGGAAGTCCACCTGTTAAGAAAACACCATCGTAGACCCACCGAAAGAAGTTGACCATTCCCTCCAAGCGAAACAACGGGCTTTCGCCAATAAACAAGAGGAGTTGATTCTTAGTGCATTCAGAAGAACATTGAGGGAACATGAACAAGAAGCATAAACTTCAACGGCATAAAAAATAATGGAGGATACGGAAATTTTCAACTTGAACCATGGTCCTCTGTATAACTCTACCGAATATCACCCTGCTTCGCCAAAGAGAGAAAAGTTTTGATATTCTTGGCCGTGGTGCTTTTTCGCCATTTACCTCCACAATCCAGCTATCAAATACACTGGGAGCTTTCATTGGAGAATAACCCTGAACAGCTGGGCATTTTGTACGGAGGACGCGGTCAAAAGTATGGAGAATACAGGGCAGTACGCTGTAATGCGCTGTAATCTGCCCTGAAGGCTTCTGATTGGCTGGAAGCCCTGTAAGAGACGTCGCTACCACATTTAGCCTGTTGTGTTATCCAGTAAATACAAGGATCGGTGTAGCAGTGAGGCTGTCGTGTATTAGATGTGTAACTTTTAGAATTCTCACACCGCGTCAATTCTCAACCTCCTCATTTCTTAATGACAGGCTGCCAACTACCTGGATGGGTGCTTAGCCTTTACGAAGGATCATTCTGTCATATATCTCGAAACGAGCCCAGACACAAAAGTTTCCATGGTAGCCAACGAGGCTGCAAGCACCGATGCCTTACTTCAGAATATCCTCCTCGAGTTGCAAGCTTTGAATCGAAATCTGGAGAAAAGACCTCTTGAGGCATCGAGCAAGGTAGCAGAGTGTTCGATCCCAAAAAATAGAGAGGGCACTGGTCTCGTCGGAAAGGGCGGTCTCGCCAAAAGACAGTACCCAAAGCGACGACAAGGCCTCCTCAACAAGCGAACAGAAGCCAACTATCATCGATAATGGAAACAGGGAAGCCGTACTCTGGACGAGAGATGTTTTGCCTTTCGAACCGGAAAAGGAGATAAAATACAAATGGCGTGAACCAGGAAGAGTTTCCCCTTTCAAAGATAAAAGCCTGGTACCTCTTTCAATTCTTGGTGCAAAATGGACGAGAATTTTCCCGCACTGGGGCATTCCTTACGACGGCCGGTTGCACCTCTCCTTTGAAACCGATGTGCTTCTCTACACTTATCATAGCAGTCCCGACGGACCGACAGAGGTAGTCAAGATATTGGAAACCCTCCATGACGAATGCAAACGTGCCATCCAAATCAGCACTGAGAGGTGCGGTATATCCATTTGCGACATTTTTGATGATAAGAACCTCCCACAACGTACGGTTAGTTTGGTCGGGTCTCCTCCTGTTTCATATACAAAAACTCTAGAAGGCGACGGAAAATATATGTATCCTTGGAGGCGTCTCATGTGAGGATTGACTTCCTCTTCAAAGACGAGTGGAGGGTTTACTAATCAAAAGTAGTACTATCCCCGGTTTTTCTTCCTCTTTACCTTCTGACAAGACATCCCAGAATTTTCCTAGCTGCCCTTTATTTGCGTCTAACGGGTTTAACACTCGTGAAATTTTAAGGGCTCATTATAATTGCAGGAGGAAAGTCTATCCAAGAGCGGATTTCTTCAATCTTAAGTTTCATATCCGTTACTATCGCATTCTAGGGCCACTTCCTCTCGAGAGAACTCGTGGGAATATTGGGAAAACTGGTCTTCTTTATGGAAATAAACCCGAAGACAGACAAGTCTTTCTTTCTCAAACGAAATGCCTATAGTGTAAGTAAGCTATATGAGGAGCCCTCGGGTGAACTTGGTTAATGAAGATTCATAAACAGTTAATTGCTATTGATCCATTCTGTCATAATACCTCAGATAATTTGCCTAAGTACTGGACCATCTTAGCCTTGTTGCCAGAAGGAATGCAATCTCGTTCTCCCAACACATTTAACCTACGAAACTGCCAACCCGATTGGTTGGGCGTTGATGTGGTGAGAGTAATGTCGTGTCTTGTGGGTGTGGGACTTGAATCTGCGAGTACTTACATGTCAAAGTTGCAAAGCCATCTCGAAACACTTATCAGCGCCAGCGACGTTTTATTTGATCCTGTTCTGCATGACTCTCTACTTTCGGATGACGATAACTTCTCCCGATCAAAAACTTATTTTTGGTGTATCAATTTATTGAGAGAGTTAGTAATAAGCATTGATGATATCATTCAGGAGATAGAATATATAACGAAGCATTGGATTGGATGCCCTGGAGCCACCGATAAAAACAAGAGAGAGATTGAGAGTATAGTGGCGGTGTTGTCAGAAAAATGGGTGAAGGATTTCAAAGATAGACAAAAAAGATTTAATGAGCTCAAGGAAGAGGCCAAGGTCCTTAGGGATGAGGTAAGTCTCCTTCCAGATTAGTAAACTTCCACTAATGCTTCGACAAAACCCGCTAACAAACACTACAGCTCTTCAGCGCCAGCTCCGTAATGGAAAGCCGCGCCTCAACACGACTAGGCGAGAACATTAGGCTTTTGACATATGTGAGCATCTTCTTTCTGCCACTTTCGTTTTGCATGGTGAGTTTCACTTGCTTATTATCACCTCCTTCGTTCACTCATTACTTTCCTCTCCTTTGGAAACTCTATCCTAACGATCTTCAATTTTCACGTCATTTTCCCTCACTAACACCCACCCAGTCAATATGGTCAATCAACGACGACCTGTTCAGTCTTCGTTCTCTCATCATTACCGCAACTCTCATCGCCTCATCAACCTACGTCCTCGTTTTCAACGTAAACAATATTGGAAAACTGCTTTTTGTTCTTAAGCGACCACGGGATTGGAAGTTCAATCTGTCATTTATGGGGAAACTGAAGGAGAAGGATGGAAATAAAATTAGCGAGAAAGTGGTAGTCATTCTGAACCAAGTTTGGGCTTGGATTCAATTTTAGAAGAGAGCGAGACGTGGCAATGCGGGTGTTGGGGTTTGAGGAGGGAACGAGGCGTCGTCTTTGTGCTAAGCGCGATGGGAAAGGGGAACGTAGGGATTCTTGGGTATGCTTTTATGATACTTTAATATGCACCTAGCTAGTATCGTGAAGTTTTTTTCTTCGAACCTCGACAATTGGGAGTTTAATGGTGCGAAATGGCATTTTATGTATACGGACGTAAGGTATTTGCAATAAACTCAATTTCTCAGTTACGACATCTTGAGTTTATAAAGATCTAAAACCGATTAAATCTCAAATTGCAAAGAGGTCAAAATGTATTTAGTATTACTCAGATACCTATTAAATAAAAAGTATGAATTCTCGTTATCGAGCTATTATAGTAAGTCGTTCTATCGCTTATTAGCTATTAATAATATCTTAACAGACTAAATAATTATAAAAGTTAAAAAATTTAAAGACAGAAAGAATTTATAGTAGAGAAGAAGATTACTATTAGAGTAAAAAGTAATATCTTTTAAAAGACTTTCTAGTAAAAGCTAAAGATAAGTAAATTAAGCTATAGAGTTAATAATAAGTAGTATCAAATTAGTTTCTTAGCAAGAGAAGTTGTAGTATAAAAGTAAATTTTATACAAAAGATATACTAGAGCCTGCTACTATTTAACCGAGAGACAGAGGCTAAATTAGCTATAGATTAGTCTAGTAAAGGATTTAACAAAGTATCAGAGTATAAGAACAGGTGACCGAACTCTACCGACTCTAAATATACCCATCACCTATACGCCAAAACTGTGAGATAAGAAGCACATGTCATCGTTATCGTTCCATCTTCCATGCATCCATACTCTTCATTGTGATACACTGCTATAGGGGCCGCTCCGCTTGCCATTGTGCCACCTCTTCGCTCACGAGGGCGTCGCTAAAGGAGGAGTCGCGAGCCATCGCAGGATTAGAAGAGGCAGCAGAATTTGTGATAGTGGGTTCCCAGCTTTGGAAGGAGCGGATGGTATCACTGCCTTCTTCTGGCAGAACATTCCTTGCAAGGAGAAGGGGAGGTTGCGTCAAAGCCGGTCTAGTTTCCGATGACTGCGGCATCTGCTCGATGAGAGGTATGCTTGGGTCCGGCTGCCAGTTAGAGTTCCGAGACCGTTCGTATCGCTCTCGTCTAGCATACTCGAGGTTCCATTCGTCAACGGAAGCTTTTCGCCCGTATTGGTACTTGAGGTCCCAATCGACGTGCCTTTCAAGGTCATCTTTTTGTCTCGTTCCTACAGGTGTAAGATTGGCTTTGGATTTTCTGGCTTTAGACCCACTCTCCCTAAAGTTCATTGGCATTAACTCATCTCCACGGTTAAGGTCATTAAGCTCTACTATCGAGGCGGCATATCTGGTGAAGATGTCGTGGTCGAATATAAAGTCTTGCCCGAGCACAACCGGGACATGGCAATTTGGAAGCAGTTCGAATAGAATTGACTCGACCTTGCCATCCGGCAGCGTTATCATTGTATGAGCTTGTCCGACCGTCGCCTCTTCAGACCCATCTGGGAACAAAATCCAGCCACGATTCTCAGGTCCTGTCAAGATATCGAACCCTGCAGCTTTACCTTTGTTTACAGCCCATCTAGCATCCATCACGTTGCGTACAGACCCAATATCAGGCAGGGCAAGGAAAGGGACCGCCTTTCCCATTTGCCCTCGGAATCGATGAATTGTTTCTCCGAGGAGATTGAACGACCACAAAGATTTGACGGAAAACAAGCACCGAACAAAACGGTGACTGAATTTAGTCAAACAATCTGTCGCTCGGAGGAACGGATTCCCAAGCAAAAAGTCGTATGCGAATTTATGGACAACGTGTGCTACGACAGTGATGATACTTGTTGGGTCATCCTCGAAGGCGAGGGGGAACTCGACCGTCCCTGGGGAGTAGATCCTTCTCGAATTCCCCATGGGAAATGATGTTGGACTATAGCGCATTTCAAGCCCCCATTTTTGTCGTTGACGCTCTGATATCACGTTCTGGCCCGCTCCAGTGTCGCCGAAGGCAGAATGATTGCGATTATTGACCAAGATTTTGATCCCTCTCCGCTCCACGATCATGTCACCGCGCGGGACGATCATGGTCGTCTCTGGGATCAGAGTCTCTCTGTGCGAATTTATCCGAGCTTCGGGGGCTGTAGGCTTTGGAGCAACCAGCTCCTTATCCTTGAGAGTGACCTTGATGCGAAGCTTGAGCTTGGCCTTCGCAGCTCGATAAAGTTGCTTGTAGACAGATGCATTGCTCGGATCGAGGACGATGAAGGCTGCGGCACTGTCTGAATAGCGTTCGAAGACAGCTTCGGAGGTGGGAGGTATTGCAAGATGGAATCGAAGCTGATTATAAGAACAATAGTCAGCTTCAAATTCATCAGTGGCATTTAGTAAATATTAAGAGCTTGACTTCGAACTAGGCAAAACAAAACCTACACGTTCGGGAAGAGTACTGGGTCCGAGGTCTCTAAGAGGAAACTTAAATCGCCGGTATCTGCCCTCGATATGAATCTTGAGGGTGACAAGAGTATCGAGATTAACTGCTGAAGTCGACGCCATAACCTTAGCTGCAGGTTTGCGCGCTTTGGGCGCTTCGATCGCCATATCGTTCAATACAGGGTCGAGCATCGCAACCTTAGCTACGGCTTCGAGCGCCATCCTCTTAGCAACATCAAACACCATATCGACGAAGGGAGGAGTGGGGTGTGCACAACAGAAATTATTCTGGATTTGATGGGGATCAAATGCAAATCATTTCGCGCAACCCCTACTAGTCAAGGTGGTGTGTGAAAAGAGATCTAGCGGATACTGCCTGGCTGAGGCTGTGCCCCTGGTCTGGTGGTCAAACAAGCCACACTCAAGATAAAAAACGTCATCGATAATCCGAAGAACAAACGGTATACTTCAATTCAAAGAAAAGGTTATGGCCGACGTTGAAGCTCAAAGGGGCCGTTTCTATGACCCAGCTCTGCTGGATGGTTTCCCCTCGTTCGCTCACTTCATTTCAGAAGACACGGAGGCGGCTATCTTTAGGAAGTTTGATTGCCTGAGTGCTAGGAACTTGTTATATCTTCAGAGCAACGTCAATGAGCTACGAGAGAAACTTGATACACTGGATAAAATTGACGCGGAAAGAGGTCCGAGGGATACTAGAGTCCGACAATCTGCGAAAGCTTACAGTGACTTGAAAGCTAGAGCAAGACAGTATCAGGAGGAGAAGGAAACGGCGTTGCGAAATGTAAATGACACTGTAGCCGCTGATGACGGGAGACATACGATAGGAAAGGATGCTTTTGAGCGGGTGAAGATTCATAAGCAGATCAAGGAAGCTTTGCGTGACTATCGCAAGTGTCCTCCCACGTTTGAAGCGCTCGCTAACGGCATCCAGGTGAAGCTCTCACTCAGGCACGGGAAGTGATGAATTTCAATCGTCCTTCACCACGATCCTTATCCACGCTTAAGCGATACTTCTACACCGAAAGGGACAAAAATGTCCTCCTCAGTTGTGATGCGCATCTGCTTGAAGAGTCCGAAGATTTGATAGCCCTCGTTCAATCGAATGACGATCGTCTTAGCCATATACTCCGTCATGTTTTCGGTCGATGTTTTAGTGTAAGTCAAAATGAATCGCAAAGTTTCCCGTCGATTTTCTGGGATTTAAAGTTGACATGTAAAACTAGGATCGCAAACGGAATCCGCAGCCCGATCTGGGCATCTACTATTTTTCCGAGGGTCGAATCCAGCTAGCAAGCTACTTAATCAGCATAGTGTTCAGCAGTATTCTACTTGTCGGGGCAATGGCCTGTTTATCAGTCTTGAATAGTTACAGTTGGAAAGTACGGCTGGGACTAGTAGCCTTGTTCACAAGTCTCTTTGGGGTCATTATCGGACTACTTACGAATGCGAGGAGAGCAGAGCTCTTTGCTTCAACGGCTGCCTATACGGCAGTTCTTGTAGTTTATGTGAGCGCGAATCTTGGGCCGCCTGTTTCTGGAGCAGGCGGTACATAGTTACAAAAGTCAAAGTGCGGCAAACAATACAATTCTCTCGGTTGATGATGTGGTAGGAAATGTGTGACCCAATTTTCTCGAGATATGGTCCAGTAGGTACTATCAATGCACTGCTGCTTGAAGAGAGACCGGTTGGTGATGAGATCCATCCATTTCCCTTCCAGAGGGAACATGTACAAGTTCAAACGTGCACCAAAAAGTGGATATAAATGGAGCTCTTTTGAGGCTCAATTCCTTGGAAGAGGGCGTGGTAGTAAATAGCCGACCTACTTTTTGTTATTCTACATGAATAAAACCACGCAAACAAACGAAAATACTCTAGAAGCTTGGGAATGATGAATTAGCGTCCTCTGTATCGATTCATATTTTTTCTGTATTTTTAAAACAATGTGAGGTGGTGCTGTAAACGTTGTCGCTTTTCGTACGGTCGTCGAATTACTACCACTTTTTCTGTCTACAGGGTTCATTCGTGAGAATATGGTTCGTGGCTGCCACCACCAAAACACAGTAACTAAGTACGAAAAGCGTGCGAGTGAGGGGTCAATGAACATCTACGACTTCTTACTCTAAGCTAAGTAGTTCTTTGGGGTGTATTTCCAGCTTTCCTTTTCGGCGTTGTAGTGTTCTAAGCACTAAGTACATTCTCACGAATGAGTACACTCCTTGGTGGGAGGTTGATATAGAGCATGTAAGTAACAGTTTTTAGTACGTGCACACACGTAAAGTGCTACTAAGTTATAGATCTAGTAGGTCAAAAGAGCTACTTTTAGTACACATTCAAACTTGTACTTGTTCCCTCTAGAAGGCATATAGGTAAGTTCTCTCTAAACTTATGAGCTGTTTAGTCTTTCAAGAAATGAGACTAGACTCTATAGTTCTAAAGTAGAAGACGAATCCGGGAGAGAGGGAAACTTGATTCTTATAAAATCCTATTCGGTCTATATACTAGCTTCGTCATTAATAAAAGTAAATAAAGTAGAACTTGAATAACATAGAAGAGATATAAACTATTATTACTCGATTAGCGATGATTAGATTGGATTAGATTAAGTTTAATACCTTAAAACCCTTGATTAGATTGGATTAATAGTTATTAATCTAATCTATTCTAATTATTTCTTAAACTATACTCTTATCTTAAATTGTATACCTAATACTACATCTAACTCTAAGAATACTCTATAAATTCTATTCTCTATCTATTCTCTATCTATCTCGTTATATAGTATAGAACATAAAACTGTATAAATTCATAATTCCCCTATATCAATTATGTATTCCACTCCATCAAGTACACCCTACACCTACATCAAGTATTCCACTACATCCAACTCTACATCCAACTTTACATCCAACTCTACATCAAGTACCACCCTCCATCAACTATTATATCCTATCACCCAACCCTAGACACCGCGTATAGTACCATAAGAGCAACTAAGAAAATCGACTTTCGACTCTCTACTTTCTCGGACTAGGCTCTAGAGACGAGGTGATAATAGTAGTACCAAGGTATAAATAACCCCGGAAACATGTTAACAGTTGATGATATACCATCACTCATCACGCATCACTCACTCATCACGCATCACTCACTCATCACGCATCACTCATCCCTCATCACTCCTCACGCATCACTCACCATCACAAAAAAATCCTTCCACAATACAAGCGCAAACACTTCTAAATCATCAATCAATCAATCAACTTTGAATTTTCTTCCACCCCCTCCACCTCCCCCAATTTCTCAAAAACTACAATGTAATGTGATGTGTATACAGTACACCCAACCAACATACTATATAAAAAACACCCCTACCCATACCCCCCACCAGGTGTCTTCCCCTCTATCTTATCCTGTATACATGTCCACCACTCACTTCCACCTCCCCATCTCAATTCCACTCTTTAATAATTAAAAACATTTCCCTGTAATCCTTTTTGCTTCACCTGGTACATCCAATAACATTAAGCAAGTGGAACCTCCCAATCGCCAAAAGCCGGTATAGCTCAAAAAAACGCAAGGCTTCGCTGAAATATACAAATGTCGCGCCTCCCATCCAATATGTAAATGCCGAGCTCAAAAAAACAAGAAGAAACTCCACACTTTCCCCAAGGCTTCTTCCTGATGGCCAAAAAAGGGGAACAAAGTGATGCAAAAAAAACAAATCCCGTAGGATCCCGTAAAAATTCTACTCGTAAATAAGGAGTCGACTCGAACACCGCTCGCTAAAATGCACGTATAGTATCTGCTCCGCTATGGCGTCCATCGTTCAATTATAATATCGTTCTGTTCCATCCCGCTCACGTAGCGAGACTAGCAAATCGTCCCTCGAGAGCCTGGACCTTCTCCGCTTCAATGGATTTCTGTAGTCGTCTCGTCTCGCGTTGCGCCTCCTCGCGCTCATTTTGTAGCTCCATCACCTCAATTTGGGCAACATTCATACGTCCAACCACCTCCTCCATCTCTCGGTCCGCATCAGCAAGTGCTCTCTCGAGATCCATAACTCGTTGTCTGAGGAACTCCATCTTGGAGTCCTCAGAAACAGTCATCGCCTTTCCGGATGAAGTGGACATGATTCGTGGCATCTTGGTCGATCCCGCAAATAATGGCGAGATAGGGGATTTTGGTCCAAACAGACGAGGAGAGTGAAGACCATCCTTCATCCGCTGGAGCTGCGTGTTGTGGCTGACCTTGAGATCCCTAATCTCATCCTCGTGCTTGGAGAGCTTCTCCTCGGAAGATTGCTGAGCAACCATCAACTGCTCCTCGAGAACCTTGAGTTTGCCTTGCATCAGCATGATCTTCTGGGCATTCGTCTTTTGCTCCCTTTCGCCACGCTCGACAGTCTCCGACAGACGCTGGCGGAGGGTGGTGTTGGCAGCAAGTTGTTGACGAACTTGAATGGCGAGTTCTTCCACACGCTTTGCTGAAGCACGCAGTTCCTCTGAAAGAGCAAGCTCCTCACCTACATGGTTTTTCTCAGAACCCCGTAGAGAATCGGTCTGATCTCGCAGAGAGTCGGCCTCGAACTTGGCAAAGTCACGTTCAGCGACAGTGGTAGCAAGGGTCTGCTCCAATTGCTTCATTGCCCTTGAGGTATCCTCGTCCATGGATCCTGAGCTCTCTAGGTTCTTGATGCGATTCAATGAATCCACGTAGGCCTTTTGTAGGTCTTTGTAGGCATTCTCGAGTCCTTGTGAAGAAACATGGCTGCTGCTGTTTGGTCGTGATCCGTTGCTTCGGGGTCGTGCATCATTTGGTATTAAAATGTCATTCTCCTGCAACAGGCTTCGTAGCGATCCAATTTCCTGTTCTGCTCTGTCGAGATCCATCTTTAAACCGCTCAGTCCTTTTTCGCATTGCCATTTCTGTTCAATGGCTTCGTCTGCGCGTCGGCGAAGAGTATTAATTTCCTCTCGCAAATTTGCGACCTCCCTATCATATCCTATCCTTCTTGGGGAATCCGACAAGGCGCGATCTCTCTCCATTTCTAATTGCCGAATCTTCTTTTGGTTTTCGCGGTTTTGGTGCTCCTGGCGTTCAAGTAAGCTTTTCAGTGCACGGTGCAACGAGTCTCGTTGAAGCTCAATATCCTTGACTCGCTCCGCAAGAGCGTCTCGCGATTCCGAAGTCTTGACTGAGGAAGACCTCGTGAGGGATGGTGGTCGAGATCTCGAGATGACACCTTGGGCAAGGGAGTTTGACCTGCTCAATCCCACGGATGCCCTTGATTTCATTGGCGAAGGTTCTTCTGCGATGCTCTCAAACTTCTTCATGTTTTGCTGCAATTCATGTTGCTTCTGTGCGTTGGCGAGGTTCATGTTCTCGGTCTTGAGTGCCTGGAGTTCTTGCTGCATTTTGCTTTGCTCATAAGTAAGTTTCTCATGTTCAGCAGCCTGAGCCTCCAACCCTTCGACACGGGCACGTAGTTGAGGCACAATCTCATCCCGTAGATTGTCTCGCTGGCTATGTGAACTCAGTAGCTCCGATTTGAGTGCAGTCAAGAGGTCCTCGAAGTTGTCCTTTACTTGTTTCTCCTCAGCTAACCGCCGACGAAGATCTTCACATGTGTTTTCCAAATCCTTTAATCGTCCGGTGGTGTCCAGCGAGTTTATTGATACAAGATCAACCTGGGAATCATGTTAGTGGGGTCGTCCAAGGGCTGAGGTGTGCAACATACCTGCGAAGCTTTCTCCTCCAACGCCCGGATGTGGGTTTCAAGCACTTTCCGCCTGGTTCGCTCTTCTTGCACTTTATCAGTAAGCTCTAATCGCATTTGTGCCTTTTCTTGTTGGGTCTTGCGCATCATTTTATCAAGCTCATCCTGTCTAGCATCGGATTCTCCATATTTCACAGAGCTAGTCCCCGAGTCGGAGAAGTAATCGCTTGTCCTCTTCCCTCCTGGATTCGATGTATTTTGCGCTTCTAGTTGGAGTCGTTCCACGAGGTCCTCGAGGTCCATCTCGCGTCTTATGGAAGACGCGAGCTCTGCGCTGATTTCCTTCAGTTCGCTCTCCATCTCTTCGATCTGTATTGGTGTCGTCGGTGTTGCCAACGGTATTTGTAGATATGCGCTTCCAAAGTAGCCTCCAGCATCGGCATTGGCCTTTGGGACGTCGATGGCGGTAGGTAATTGTTTTGAACTAGAGTGGGAGGCATCTGCAGAGTAAAAGTCTGTTGGTTGGGGCGACGGTATGGGCGAGTAAGAGTTTCTCTCTGACAAAGAGGCTGTTGGCGAGCCGGGTGAGGTACTTCCTCCCCAACCGAAAAAGGTTCCAAGTTTGGAACCGCTCGGGGATTTAGGTTGTGATTTGTGTATGGTGGTATTAGACTCGTTAGATTCGTTCGTGAAGGTTCGTGATATCCCATTAGGTGAATTAAGGTTGTGTGGTGGTGTGGCTTTGGTCGAGAACATTGACATAGTAGATTGGGAGTGACTGGTCGTACTTGAATGGCTGTACCATGTGCCCGTGGATTCTGAAGCGGCTGATGTGAGCGCTGAGTCCGTGGTCAACCTTGCATGTTTTGCAACGTAGTTGTCAGGAGGAAGCGAGGAGGGCGTTGGGACGGCCAAGTTGGGACTCTGCGGAGAGGCAGTTTGTTGCAGGTTTGCGACGAGAGTGGGCGAACCGGAAGATGATGCTTCTGTCCCTTCGTTTGGTCTTCTGTCCAACTACATCAGCCAAGCGCCATGAAACAATCAGGACGAGCGATAGGTTCAACAGAAAAGGCAAAAGAAGGAGAAAACAACGTTTCTTGGTGTTGTTTTTACAGAGAGGAGTGCAGCAGGACATACTTTACTGGTGAGTCGTTGGAGAAGTCTGACGATGAATCGTAACGGGCCGCAAGTCTCGAGGTTGGAGGGAACTCGTGGAGTGTTGGACTGTCGAGGGAGTAGGCCCGTGGGAAGATTGGCTCGGGCAGCTCTGGGAGGTCGTTGAGCTTCTTGATGCTGGCAGCGAGGTATTCACCAGTGGAGAAGCGCGTGGCCAACGGTGAGGCCGTTGATGGCAGAGGTTTCCGACGCACTGGGGACGACGACCCGGAGGATGCTGAAGAGAGGGTGCGTGATCGTACCGCGGTCGACAGCGAAGGGATTCGAGGTCTATTGTTCCTTTGGGGCTGCGCGTGAGCTTGTTGGGTGGCCGAGTTATTGGTCGTCGGGAGAGGGAAGGTTGGAAAGGTATCCGTGGGTTGGGTGAGATGAGATGGAAGTGAAGCGTTGGAGGTATCAGATATCAGAGCCGAGCTCGAGGGGTCGGCGGAAGAATTGGTGGTGTTGGGTGGAGGAGAAGGGAATTGGAACTGCAACTGAGACTCGCGATGAGCGTGGGTGGAGGAAGCCATGGTTTCTTTAGAGCCTGGCTGGACAACGAGACATTGGGAAAGAAAGAGGAAATGTGCAGGTCGCTCCGCTTCGTGGTGCAATTGCAATTCCCAAGATAAGGCTCCCAAGACTGGTTACGGACAAGGTCGACTTTGCAAGTCTGGTTGAGAGAGCCTTTGCCCGGGATTCGAGGTGGCATTCAATGAACCCGTTCAGACATTCGGCTCTCCTTTTTGCTGCTCACTGCCCTGGTTGGCGCTTTCCCCGTGGTCTCCAAATCCATTTTGGGTGACAATCAGGGGGTGGGTGTTCTCGGGTGTTATTCGGCTGCGAAGGGGCAAGGGGCAGCTCCCATCTGATAGGCTGTGAATGGAACGGTCGAGGGTGCACCCGTGGACCTGCCGTGGATTGGCGGTGGGGACTGGAAAGGGGGCACCATGGGGGCTTTGGTTCGTTTAGTGTGCAGGCAGAGTCTCCTTTTGTCCAGGAACGGCGTCTCTCCTCGTCTCTCCTCCATTTGACGCCTAGGGATCCCGGCTAATCCTCCATAGCCCCCTGGTTAGTGCAATCTGGTGTCACTTTGGTTGACTTGGCAGGCACAAAGGTGACAGCCGCTTTGCACGTTTCCAGTGCAATCCGAAGCACTGTGGTCTCTGTGGACTAGATGGCTGGACTGGCTGGCTGGATATTTATGGAGGAAGATCAAATAATTGGTCAATCTCCAAATTACAATTACAATCATATTCATGACGCTCTCAATTGCATAGCAAATCACCTTCTTCAAAAGCGTAATACGTTCACTCGTTTCTCCAAGCATAATTGCATATCCAAGCTAATTAATTCGCTTTCAAATCCTTACCTGGGTATTTAAAACCCAGTTAATTAACACTTTCTCCGATTCTTCGGTCTTCAGAAAGGACGGGATTTCCAGAAAGTCAAGTAAAAATATAAAGCGTTACCTACTCGATACAAGTACCAGTATATACTTCGTCATCGAAACTAAATTTAAACCTGCAGTACAGTACGCGCGCATTCAAAGCGTGAAGCCTCGGGTTCCACCATTCAAGCGCTCAACGCTCAAACGTCCAGGTCAGCAAAGCCAATCAATCATGAACCACATCGCACCCATCGCATCGCATCCCTAAACATAGAAAAGCTTACTCTAAAAAGTAAATTTACGAGTACGAAAATTATCTTGACATGAATTCCTTTCCTTTCTTACAGTAAAACTAGTAATTACGGTCATCCTCGCAAGATCAGCAATCCGTAATCAGAAACTCGAATCTTCAGCAACGCCACGGGCGCTGACGCCGACGATCCTTTCCCTTTGTCTCGGAATCCTACTGTGTCAATCATCTTTTCCCCCTCACCACCCTCGGAATTTCGTATCTAGTCCGTATTGTAGTCAAATATACGTAACAAAGATGCAGGATTCACGATTTTATTCCAGCCCTCATGATGATTTTTCTTTTCTTTGCGATTCAGAAGTACAAAAACCCTGTGCGTAAAATAACTTTCCATTTCATACCTACAAGGTTATCCCTAAACATCGCAAGAAAAACATCGCAAACTTTCCCTCCGCCTCACAACGCCAACCCCTCTTCCTCCGGAGACGATATATGAGAAGAAAATAACTAGAAGTCGTACCAACGCACCGTTACACGCAAAACGTATAAACGGCGCTGTACTGTACTGTGCTATACTGTACTGCGCCACTTCTACACACAAGACACAAGAAGGAATACACTAACATCACATCCTCACGTGGGGCTTTACGATCTCGTAGGAAGGAATGCTTCTACGAGCTTCGGAATATCCGGGTTTTTACGATGAATGATCCTTTTGAGGAAGGTAGGTAAGGTGAGGAATAAATGCAAGTAGGTTATGAATTATGAATTATGAATTATGGGTTATTAATTGTATTTTTATAGATTGATTTTTCGTAAGTATTTCGAAAGTCGGGGTGGAAATCGGATGTAAGTGTACACAACTTCGAGTGCTGACTTTCCACAGCCACCACAACTCAACAACCTACACTAAAATTCTAAATAAAGATCTAAGGATAGGATAGGATACTAAAAAATTAACTGGTGCAACGCTCACCACCTCTATCTCCGCTCCGGAGGCAGCGTCGCCTAGCAGATTTAGTTACCTAGGTGTTTAGATAAGTAGAGCGGAAAAGTATTCACTTTACAATCCTTAGCTATACTCTAGCTACACTATAACTACTCTCTCTTTCTAGATATATAGGAGTTTTAGATTAAATATAAGTAGAATATAAATATAAGTTAAATGTAGATAGAATATAAGTAGAATATAGAATATAAATTAAATATAAATTAAATATAAGTTAAATATAAGTAGAATATAAGAAGAATATAAGAAGAATATATGTAGAATATAGAATATATATAGAATATAAAATTAATTTAACTAAGTTTAAATAAAATATAATTAAATACTAAAATTATTATATATATTTTTTATTTTTAATATAAAGATTATTTTTTAAAAGAATTAATATATATTCTTTATAGTAATTTATATAAAACTTTATTATTAGCTTTTTATTAGTCTTTACACCTTTTTAGAATAAATAATTTAATCTCAATATCTACTTAGTTATATTTTTATATTTTTTAATATTTTTATATTTATTTATTATTTTAATTTTAAGAGAAATTATACTATTATATTTTATATTTATTTATATTACTTTAGTAGCTAAGATAAGTAGATAAATTCTATATAAACTAATTAGAATTATAAATTATATAAGTTATTATCTCTATATCAGAACTAAGATAAGTGTACAGGTAGACACGCGTACCTAGGGTGTGGCTAGGGTATAGCTAGGGTATAGCTAGGTAAGACTTTTTCTAAACACCTAGGCAACTAAAGCTGCCGGGCGGCGAATGTTCCCATCTCCGCTCTCACCTCACCATCTTACCAGTCCAGTCTTCCCAATACCTAAGAATCAGCCCCAGCCCAAGAATCCTCAAAAAGAAGCCCAAGAACCCGTCTCGATACATTTTCACAGGACAATCAAACACAAAAAAGAACACAGTGCACACTGCCCTCCTAGGATAAACGGCACCCACCTCGACCTCGACCGAAGTTCCCGAGAAATACTGAACAATTGCACAAAAACAGACGATGGATTGATGGAATGCTTTAACGTATAAAATATGATCTTCGAATGATCGTCCCGGGGTGGGGTACATAATTCGGGAGGCTGGCTGGCGCTTTTAACCTCTAATTAATTGTCAAGGGTTAGGGTTAGGGGTTAGAAATAGAGAATGGATGCGCCGCGGGTTGATTGAGGAAAGGAATAGATGGTTTTCTAAGCTAGAATTGTTTTTTTCTAATTTATTCAAGACGCATTCTTGAGTATTTTCTTCTAACTTCACCCATCACCCCTGACATCACAACCCCTCCCTCTCCTCCCCAGTACATTGCAACCACGAAAGTAAAGTGTATGGTACCGAAAATTCCAACCTAACCCCTTTCTATTTCACCGAGAAAAATACTATATCCTTGTTTCCCCTACATTACAAGTACCTTTAAAACATCCCTTGTTCCCTTCAACATTCCTCGTCAAATACCTACTCTGTCCAAACCAATGAAAAGACGATTTATCCTCTCCATCGTTTGGAAATTAATACTTCTCGGTAATCTAATCCTTCTCGCCGATTAGCACCGAGGAATGCGGGGGGAAGGAGGGGGCGATTGCGACTTTTAGATGTCGGTCATCGCGGAGGATTTTGAGGGGCAAGCTTAGGGATGCACTGATGCTTAAAGAAGGTTGGAAGGTTGGCTTGTGGTGGCGAGTGATTGAGTGAGCCCAGGGGAACAAGCGATTGAATGAGGGGAAGGGAGGGGAGGGGACGAGGGGACGATAGATTGATTTTGTGAAAGGGGGAACTAGAGGAAGTGAGTATTAGGATTAAGATATTGAAGATATCGAGGAGTTGATGAAGAGGAGAAGGAAGGTAGGTAAGAGGGTGCCCTGTAAGATTTTTAATAATTAGATTTCTATAAGTTGTATAATATAACTTTCTTTTCCGTCGCACTTCTAGCGGGTTTTGGGAATGCAAGTTAGTTCTTTCGTCAGTTTTCTTAGTATTGAACTAGGTTCTTTAGCTGGAGAAATTTAAGGACCGCCTTCGAGTATAACATAAGACTAAGTACAGGTAAGAGGGGACAGATTTAAAGCGAAAAGAGAAGAGAGTAATTAGAAAGATTTAATACCTAATATAATAAACTAGAACGCTAGCTCTAGAAGTAGAGGTAGGTGTAAAGTTAAGATCTAATCTTCCGCTCTCTTAGTAGTAATTTTAGTTTTATAAGATTATAGCTCCGGATATTTTAGTTAGAGTATAACTCTAATATCGAGCTTTTGAGTATAGGTGTAAGCCGAGGGAATAAAGGAAATTCTAGAGGGAAGCATTTTAAATCAAATGTCACATACTATCACTCTCCAGAAGAGGCACAATGGGAATGGGAAAAAATGTGTTAGAGAAATGATCTTCCCTAGAGAAAATTAGGTTGATTTAGCATCTTAGCACACATCCTCGCGGCAGAAAGAAGGGCCATACAAATTCTCATCCTCGACATCTCCATCAGTAGGTATAGTTCCCTAGAAACTTCCACCACTCAATTCTTGATGCTTATCAGATATAAGTTTCGTAAGGGCATGATTGCCTCTGCGGCTGGCTTCCCGCAAGGCACTCGGTCTAGTTCTTTCATGCCAAACCATAGGCTCGAGCGAAGCACCCGCGTCGAGCAACAACTCTACAGTTTGCGTATCACCAGCAATTGCCGCAAACTGTAGACAAGAGAGTGCAAAGTTGAGCGACGCGTTCACGTTGGCACCGCAATCCAGGAGAATCCGAAGAGAAGCGGGAGCCCCCCGTCCACAGCTCAACCTGAGGGCAAAATCAATTATTTCTTGATATTCTGGGAATGTCGAAATTTCCTTGTAATGCTCCAAAAGAATTTGGAGAGTAGTGGGTTGGTTGCCTTTCGCCGCATAAAAAATGCCTATCCCCTCCTCCTGATACACTTGTGGGCAGTAATGTTGGATATAAAGCCGTGTAATGTTTTCGTGACCCATGTATGCTGCTACAGCCAGAGGACTCTTGGAAAGCGTAAATGGGGTCCCTTGAACAAAGTCAGGATTGTAAGGTAACGCGCCTTGGTTCAAGAAGAACTGCAAGAGGTCGGCATGACCCTGGGCGGCGGCTGCCCACGATGGCCTCCCGAAGAAGGATATTGGATCCGGATCCTTTCCCTCAATTAATGATTCTACCAGAGTCCTATCACCCATCCATGAAGCTAATGCCAGACAATTGACTAGAGTGTCACTGCCCTCAAAGTCCTTCTTGCCATCCGTACACTCCTTAACCAATACGTCGAACACGTCACGTCCTGCGTTTACGGCAAGACACAAACAAGCGTTGCGGCGATACAACTCCACCCGGGCGACATCGTGCTCTGAGTTGGTATGCTGTGCAAGCAACCGGCATGTCTCACGAATAGTTGTAATCCAAGGATGAGTAACGGATCCATCAATACGAACTCGGTGGTCAAGGTATCGTGCAATCACATCGTGGTGATGCTCGATTCTCGACAGCCTATGAGCCTTTGATGCCACCTCTTCAACAACCCTTGTTTCGACGACGGCCTCAAGAATTTCTTTAGCGAAAGCGCCTAAGAGGCATAAAGATTAGCGGACGTATATTGTGGAGTGGTGAATTCTGAAGAGTACATACGGCATGTAAGACGGGCTTTCATCGACTGGTTCAACCCTAACTCCGTCACCGTCATGGAAATGACAATCTTGAAGAGCTCCAAAGGGAGTTCTAGAAACTGCATGGTACCGCAGCTTGTGTTTTTGAATATGGTTAGAGGGAGCCGGAGGCACTTTTGCAGGTACAAGTGGTGGGACAGGTGGTGCTAGAATAAAGTTTTTAAATACGTAAAATACCACGTTACTGGATATTTATAGATCTCCATGGAAGGGTGGGTTCAGCCTAGATATTTCCACATTCTCTTCAAAGTAGAATGACTCCATCTATGTTATGCCTCTGAATATTCTATGAAATTCTAGATGACGTCGTCTGTCTTGTAAGATGTTTTGTAGGATCTTTTTGGGGGGTTTTATAGTTAGGGGAATAAAATGAGTGGTAGAGTTAGAGTTAGAGTTGGAGAGATGTAGTAGTAAGTGTTAGGCTACTCTACTATAAGAGTATAATAGCTACTTAGTAACTGGAAATCACTTTTAGTTATTCGAGAGAGCTTAGTATAATAGTATAGATTTTCTCTTATAAAAACGATAAGTTAGGTTCTTTTTCTTATTTATAGGAGGTATTAGTAGAGTGGGTTATAGTACGATATCTTAAAGTAAAGAATAGCTATAGACAATTACTCTCTCTTCTACTCTTAAGTAAGAATTACGGAAAAAGAAGCTTCGAAAAAGATAGTAAAATATTTTAATATATTTACTCTCTTATTTATTACTCTACCACTCTTAAATAGGCTGAAATAAGGTGGTTTTTATGGTTTACTACTCTCTCTTTCTTCTTCTACTGCTTCTTTCCCTCCTCGTCCTTTTCCCCCTCCTCTGGTTGGAAAAAAGGGAATAGTACAACGATAAACTACTTTTGGTAAATATTTACTTTGTATAAGGATGAAGCTGAGTTAGTAAGACAGCGAGGAAGTGAGATAGCAGTGGGAGATAAGGGACGGAGACTAAAAGAATATAATTCTTAGGCTTCCTAAGTGACATTTTGCGATTTGCGATTCGGCCGTTATTTAGTTTTCAGTACATTTGGGATACCGTAGCTGTGGGAATGGGTTTTGATTGGTGCCGGTTTGACTGATTAATGTTTGAGTATGTTTCTTTGTATAAAAGAATGAAGGATGTAAAAGCTTGTGAAGTGGTGCTGGATAGGGAGATAGGAATTAGAAGGTTTGTGAAGCTGAGGTGAAAGGAGAAGCCGATTGAAAATTTGGATAATTGGAAGGAATAGGGGAATTAATTTGACTCCGAGAAGGGGGAAGAGAAAAGAAAGGGAGGGTTGACAGATGAATGAGAGGGGGGGGCGGGGGGGAGAATGTTTCTATGACGTATTTGATGGTTTCGATTTTAGAGATTCGTTTCCATGGAAATTAGAATATAAATGATAACATAGCCTTTGGCTTGGTTAGGTTTATACCTCTTTAATCTTATGACTCCTGAGATGCCCGCTCGACAGTAATTGAGACATTGACCAACCAACCCTGAAGCTATCGCTCTCTGTACTATCTTGGTTGGTAGGAAAGAAAGCTTTTTTTGCCGTAATCATCATTGAAGATAGTAGGGAAGAATCTTAAAGCAATGGAGAGCGCTTGGTATATCTGAAATCTAGGTGCAAAGTTCATCCGATTCATAAGCTAAACAGGTTCATTGAAAGGTGTTGCAATGTTGCACTTCTGAGGGCAAGAGTAAAAGGATTTGAATTGCTTGCCTTGCTCTGGAAGAGCAGAGGGCACATATATAGAACTTTGCAATAACCATTTGCCGTATCCATCTACCGTGAAAAACTCTTTCCTGCCGGCATACCCGACGGGCATACCGATATCTTATAAGTGGCTTAATATAACAGATATCACTGTACCTATCAACAAAAGGTATTGAAAACCATGGAAATCTCATGCTCAAATCTGCTTCCCTAGCCATTTTTGATATGCTCCAGCGAACAGAAAGTCCCAGAAAGGAACACACTAAACCTCGATACATCACATTCACCATCTACCGGTTCCCTTCAATACCCAAGGTCTCTGTTGTAGATATCGTACCCTCTGTGAAACAATAACCCTGCCGGCTGCCTCTGAATTATCCACGATGCTCTGCAATTTCTCTTTCACCTTCTCGTCTTCAATGGTGGCACTAGCAATGATTTCCTTCAAATTCTCGTGCTTCAACAACAAGCGAACAAAAGCAAGCACCCTCTTATCTTTAATAAGAAATCGCCAATTCTTCTTGTCAAAGCTTAATGACGGGCGCAGTCTAATGGCGGGGTAGCCGTGTGGTTCCACAGGTGCCGCGAAGATAAGAAGATTCGTTACCCCGGTGAATTTCTTGATCATGGTACTGGCTACGTAGCGAGACCCATCACTCATGTATTCTTTGATGACTTCAGCACTTTCGACAAGATCGTTTGGTCGGAGATAGAGTGGGATTCCTAGATGACGGATTTGCGCGATGTGTCGGGAGGGAATACATGTGATGAAGCTCTGCAAGGCTTGGATATTCATTGTCCTGGAGGATATTAGTTATGTTGAGACAACGGAAGGAAATTGACTCACTCGGTGCTGCCATATTCGCCACTACCAATGAAAAACCGATTGCGACCGTAGAATAAAGCGCTTGCTATCTGGTAGAATTCCTTGTCGACAAGACGCAATGCAATGAATAGTCTAGCTTCTGAGGGGAGACGACTGGTAGAAGTTTTACTATATTTGTTGGGCCGGCTACGGATTTCGATGACACAGTCGCTTGGGACTAGGTATCCTAGAATTTGGAAGCGAAGTTCCATCGACAGTTTCTTGATGGTCTGCGGTGGAGGCGTTGGGGTGTGAATTTGTGCATCCTCTGGGAACCTGTTAACTGGGGGTTTCTATGACGTTGTCTCCAATATTTCTGAAGGGATATAAAAGAGTTCCCACTTAAGAGCTCGTGTACCTTGGTGAGAAGCATTCTGAGCTGGCTTTTCAGCTTTGCCAGGAGGTTTGGTTGTGGGCATATTTGCAACCTGGACAAGAGGAGTGCTGAGGAGACAAGGGGAACTTCGAAGCATTGTCTGTGATTGAGACTGCCCGCCGCGCCTTTGCAGATTCTTGCGGGAACCTGCTGTGGAAGCGGGAGTGCGACTGTTTTCTTGGTTGTATTGTTTCTTCTGGGATTGTAAGTTGGAAAAAAAATTCGGTTTGTTGGTGTATTACGCTAGGTAATGACTGTTGAAGGTGAGGTTTAAGTTCGGTTGGGGTTGCACGCTAAGACGCAACTTGAAGCATGGCGGCATTCACTAGGTAATCTACGGAGGACGAAAACACAGGAGTGATGCGAGGTGAAGTTATCTTGTGAAATGACACGTATGGCATCCTGAATGCACCAAAAAGTTGGAATCAATTAAAGGGACTAAATCTCAAATCGCAAAGTGAAACAAGTAAGTAAACTCTTTTATAAGGAGTAGGAAAGTTTGCTAGGTAGCAAACATCTTTCCTCTCCTTTCTTACCCCTCTCTCTTATTTTCTTGTTCTCTTGTCTCTCCTCTTAAATTATAGTGTTGTATCTCTCTTTTGTTATGTTATTATAATGTAGGAATTAACGAAAATAGTAGGAGAGAACAGAGGGGGCTAGGAAAAGTGTTTACTTACCTACACTAGGAGGAACTTTCCCCCGAAACATGTTTACTTGCTTTCCTCCCCTCTTCTTCTTTTTCCTCCTCTTCCCCCCTTTCCTCTTTCTAAATGTCCAAGTGTACAAATTACATAAAGGAAGAGATAATAAGAAACAAGAGACGTAGAGATTAGCTACTGTGTCTTTAAGGGGGAAGGGGCAGCTTCAACAATAATATTAATAAGTTTAATTATAACTACTATAACTTTTACAATTTACGATTTACGATTTGTGATTTACGATATAGTCGTTTCCAACTTTTTGGTACATTCATGATGTCGTAACACGACCCAGAAGAATCTAGAGACATGAGAATTCAACTGGAATTCCTAGTGGATAGTCTTACAATAGACGGGGGAAGAATTTTACAACAGCACTTTCCCGCTTTTTTTGTATAAAGTGGACTTTGGATCTATTTAGTAAGTGCCACTGCTGGAAGCAATACTGGGGATAGTCTTGGAGAGATGCACGCTTCCTCTTGTGATAGACATTAGATGAAAGAAATCGAAGAACTATTTGCACACCATTTTTTCTCGACCTGGACCATGTAATCTTACTTTCCTAGAGATCTTAATAGCATGAAAATTCGTTCATGTCGCCTGTATGTTGTGACTACACACTTTATTTCCGGTACCTAAGCTCGTAACGAGTTAAAAAAAACTACAAACTTTAATCCGTGACCGCTGCCTGCCAGCGCAAACCAAATTGATGATCATTCATCACAACCCGTCCTCCAAACCCTTGTGTAGAATGGTGATTCGTCCAGTCGCGTTCGAATTGCCAACCAAGTGTAGCAAAGACTGTCTCAACTCCTCGCACTCAGCACCGGTGTAGATATCTTCCAGCTTCTGGTGTTCCAATAGCAGCTTGATAAAGGCTGGCCACGTCTCTTGCTCAATCAACCTGACCCAGTTGTGATGAAAAAAATGTCCGTTTTCTAGGAGCCTAAATTTGGTGCCGTGGATGTTCATATTCCAAGTGAAGAAGTGAGAGTTACGTACTTCTCCCCATTTAGGGATACATAGTTCAAGCGACGTCACCCCAGTGAATCTTCTCATAATGGCGCGTGCTAGAGTCTTCAAATCATCGGCATGGCCTAATGGTTCGTACGATTTTTGTGGAAGATATCCATCGAAGGTCAAAAGGCTAAGCTGTAGTTTGAGCTTGCGAATTTTTGAGAGGTGGTTGGCAGGAACGCAGGCGAGAACCCGCTTTAGGGCATGAAGATTGGTACATCTAATACCCGTCAGCATTTTATTACGATAAAGATAAATTGACCTAGAGTCTGAAGGGGAAGGCTAGTAAAAATGGTACTCACCCGCTTCTGCCAAATGATCCGTTGCCTATAACAAAGAAATTGTGGGTGTAGAACAGCTCGTTGGCTTCCAAGTATATTTGCTGGTTGATAAGACGCAAAGTGCTAAATGTCCTGGATGTATACGTGCGTTTATTTTCAGGCCCACTTCGAATATTGATGAATTTGTCGCGGGGAATTAGGTATTGAAATATCATCAACCGGACCTCTGTTGAGATTTTGAAGAGAACTGAGTTGATGGAGTGTGCTGGCAGAAGTGCCTTTTGAATCTGATCTTGTGAATCATCTAACGACCAGTCAGCCTGTGATATTCTCACAGCTCAAATGTTCCCCTTGAGAAATTAGTTGTTTCAGATCTTAGGCAGCATGTCAGGAGTCCATCTCATTGTTTTTTATTAAAGGAGAGAGAGCCTCACGTACCTTCGGGATGAGATGGCTGCGATGCCCTCTTAGTGGTTTTAGGCATTCTGTTGCAGAATGAATCAGGTGGTTTGCCAATGTCGGCGGGGGTGTGAGCTGGCGGGTTGTGATGAGGCGCTTTGTCAGCTCAAGGGGCTTGTCACACCACCAACATCAACTCCAGTTGTTATAAGCCTCCGAAGATGGATGTTCCATTATCCTTAATAAGACCTGAAGAGAGATAAGTTTTTCGCTTTACATTCTTGTCACCGTCATAAAATACAACCTGCGTGGGCTTGCTTTTCTTGAAGTTCTCAGGTTTTGCACCTGACGACTGAAGTATTGTCCCTCGTGCAATCGACATTCTACACTGCACGGAGCTTGGTATACTGTCTCCAAGGTCACTGTCGAACAAAGGCGTAAAGCACGACCACAGTGTTCTAAAAACCGATGAGGGATATTTATGTAATTGGTCTTGATTCCCTCGAGATTACTCCTTTAATGGCTCTATTCTGCTACTTGTAGGCTTTTTGGCACCCTAAAGTCCGTATTACCTGAGAATGGATCATGTTGTCTCTTAACCCAAGTCAACAAACTCCCTTCTCACGACTAATCTGGAAGTAGTTGGTGCTCCACACTGACTCATTAGAGATTTCTCGTGCTAAAGCCTCGTAAAACCTTGGCAGTTTTCCACTTTAGGCTGCCGTGATAATCCCTGTTATTTATCACAATCTGGTTCGTATTCCGCAAATAACTTTGACAACACCACGAAGGCGATATCCAGGAAAACTCGAACTGATGGCGATTCTTGTTTCTGGTCGTATGGTTGGTATGCATAGCCACGATTTGAAAAATTTGAATATTGAATTTGTTTTTAAAAAGAATTCAAATGACTGAAAACCAAGAGGTGCCAGTGGAGTGGTCTAGCTCACCGGAAAGGCCCACAAGATAGGCGCTCCAAGCTCTGTGGAGTCAACTTTAATAAATTATGATCTGCACCAGGTAGTCCGTGGGTTGACGAAAGTTTCTCGCCAAATTGCTTCTCTTCCGTCTTCTTCACATGAGGAGAACTCGCAGTTTCCTCAACGTTTTTGGGCAAAAGTGAAGCCATCATGAGATTCTCGTGCGGCATGAATGTTACGCCGTATTCGACTTTCTTACTTCAATGTCACCTGTGACTAATTTTATTTCCCTTGGCGGACCAGTTAGGGTGCGGCGTAGCAAAATTGTTGATCGAAGACCGCCAACCAGGAGACGACAGAGTCTAGATGGCCCCTCTAAAGAACCCTGTACTTCAAAACACCCAAACGGAGGGATTGAGGATTTGATCCACTCGAAATTTTCCATCTTTAATAGAAAGGGGACCTTCCCAAATCGTATTGCTTTGTTCACCAACTTTGGATAACCTCCTCGGTCAAGCAGACTCGTACCGCAGCATGCCTTTTTAGGTGACTCGATTTCCTGCTCTTACCCTCGCTCGTTCTCAAAATTTATATAATATCTTAATACCTTTCCCATTGTGGAACCACAGTCGCTTCAAAACGAATTTTCCGAATCATCATGCAGTTTTTAATACTTTCCGTGCTTTTGCATGCGCTTTGCGCCTCTGCTGCACCGTATCTCGTCACCAGCTACGTCCAAGTATCAATCTACACTTATCGAAGTGGCACAACTCGATCAGGAATCACTACAAGATCCGATTCCTTAGAAACATATACCGAAGCTGTGCGAGTCCCCGCCAGTGTTACGACAGCACCTGCAGCAATTACAACCTACACCACTGCCGATCCATACTACACACATGTTTCTATCGTCAACATTGTACTTTCGCAGGGGGTTGGGGAGACCATTCCATATTCAACCCGCGATTACAGCACCGGCACGAATTCCTATTACACAACCTACATGGTTCCAGTTACATACCATGCACCAACTTCATGTGCGGTCTCGTGGGACTTTGTGGCTACAGTATCAGTCTACGTTCCTCCGCCTGTCAGGCCAACGATGACTGCCGCTGCTACAACAACATCCGCTTCTACCTACTCCGTTGCGCATCTTAATCCCAGCCCCACAACTCGAGTTTACCTGATTCTCGATCCGAAAGACGTCGACGCGGACGACTTGTCCTCTGCCTCAGCGTATTACGCATCAACGAATTATGAACTCACTCGCTGCGCCAGTCCTACAAGTGACGATGCTCTTGCCACCTCAACTGGACGCTCCAACTCCGGCTCTGGTTCCTCCAATTCTGGGTACTCCGGTTATTACTACGACGATTACTATGACAGCTGGGCTCGCACATACCTCATCATTGCCATTGCGGTTCCCGTCGGATGGGTATTCCTATTCCTCATGCTTGGACTTCTTGAGTCCTGGATCTCGTTTAAGGGATTGATGCTTGGTCAACAACGCAAGCGAGGATTGCCATACTCGTGGTGCTGCATCATTGTATGGACCTTGTGTTTCACTGGCCCCACATACAAAGCAAGATCTGTTGAAGAGCAAGCCGTGCTCAAGGAGAAATGGGCTGAGATGGGATTTGGTACCAAGCTGAAGCTGTGGTTCAAGTGGGGTTTCAGATGGAAGTACCCTGTTGATTTGTTGGGAGCGGAACCAGAAGTTAGCAAGAGGGCTTTCAGACAGGGTTGCTTATAGAGTGGTGGATGGATGGTATGGCAGAAGTTAATATTAATACTTTGTATTTAAGCGACGATTTTGCATAATAGACGGCATGATACCCAATGTATTTACGATTATTCAATCCTTTTTACAAAAATTTATCTTCTCGATGGTGACCAAGTGACGCTTTCTTCGCTTAATTTACCCCCCATAGGCCCAGCGATATTCTTGGGGATCTTTGGACTTCAATTTTCCAGCGTGACGCTGTTGAGGTTCGCGAGGGCGAATGGTGTATACATTTCCCAGCTATTTATTGAGCACTAAAAACATTTTGTGACAATCCTCAAATCGCTAAATTCCCTAGCATTCGTAATCAACAAGCCCGAAGTGAACTTAGGTGTTCCTTACGTGCAAAAAATACGTCTGGGTCCCTAACATAATTTTTTTTTTTTAAGTAAAGTTCATATGGGCTTTGAATTGTAACTTAGACACTAAAGACATTATACGTTCTTTCTCGATCCAAACACTACGAGACCACCTTCCTAAAAAGACTTGGGCGTTTTTACCAAATCTGGCGTGTTTGCTCTCCAACCGAAACATCTCTTCTTTCCCCGCCCTTGATCGAGAAAACTGCATTGCCTAGATTCGTGGTGAGGGTGGAATATACTTGCCGTTTTTAGATCTGCTTCAGCACTGAGATGTTAACCCTGCCTCAAGTAGAATCCGAAGACTCTCATGAACTTGCAAGCACCCCATCCTAAATCGTCTAGTATTTGCAGTTATCTGCGCTCAAGTTTTAGATGTTCAAGAGTCCTTCGTCTTACAAGATGAACAAACTTCATTTCCAGAATCATTGCACATTTTCCTCGAACTCGGACTTTTGACACAGAGGAAACTCCATAAAGTGCTAAGTATTTTTTGGGTCCCTTGCAAAATCTCGAAAAAGGGCTGTAACTTATAGGTGACCTATAAATATCAGTGGTCTTTTTCGAAGACAAGACTTACTCGACAGACCAAGCAGAGATCAACTATTAGTAGGTGACCTACAAACAGCTACAGAGAAATGCCCCGTCGATAACATAACCGACCCATCTAGAACTTCGGTGGCGCATCATTACTCAAAACGTCTACCCGCGTATGGATGCAAGCCAGACCAACCGCCGGCTAAATGCTTGCAGAGGTTTGTGTGACACAACCTCATATTCGTCATATTCGGACCATCGACAAGCACATCCGAAAGCAGATTTGCGGCAAGGAAGATAAGAGGCTGCAGCGGCTCAAGTTCTACCCGGAAGGTATTAATACAACAATATTGTAAAAACTGAGTTCATATCGGACTCGTTGTAAAATCGTAAACACGAAGACCTTCTGAAGTAATGAGAGAGGCTGTTGTTAGTAGGTGATATTCCACAAAACTTGATTTTACAACTTATAACACTAGTCTGTAAACAAAAATAATGTATTAATAAAGATCTGTGGCCGATATGTTGGTGCGCGAGTACATGCTCAGGAAGGAAAGCGGGATTGGAGTTGGTGGCTGTTGGTGGCAACTCAGGGAAAATCTTGCTATTTCTAGGTCACCTGTACGTACGTAGTCACTCCTAGGATTACTTCAGTGTAATTTGTAGGTTACCTGCTACTTCCAGCTTACCTACGAATAATCAGGGCCTTGAAGGTGGAGAACGGGTTGAGGTGATCTTCAGCTTACAGAAACTTAGTGGCTTACTTCCAAATAAATGGCTTACCTCACAAGTTGACTAAGAGTGTATAATGCCTTCTAAACCCAAAAGCAAGCCAGATCTTCGGTCTCAGAGGATAAATTCCCTTTGACAAAACCACGCCAGAATTTAAAAGATGAATAAGGTAAGTTTGTAAGGCTTTCATTAATTCTGAACCGGTAGCCAAGCCAAAGTTTCATAACCTCGTCCCAATTTGGATGCAGCAACTGGTTACGGAGCAGAAACATGTGACCACTGCATTGAAACTCATGGACCAGCAATTCAGTTTTGTGATGCAAAAGCCTCTTCATTTTAGAATATCAGGAGAGAGATGACACCCTTTATAACCCCAAGCACCTCATCCCCATCAAATTCCCACGCAAAATAACTCTTCCGTCATAAACGTGGGAACTCTCTCTTGGCGAGGTTTCGTTTATATGGAGTAATACGCGGCCCCCTTGCCAATTCTCATCCGCAACCCAATTTTCGTGCCACCAGTTCATCGGAATCCTTCTTGAATCTTGAAACAACCCACCAACGTTGTTTCCACCAACGAAATCCCTAATTTGGCGCTGTAAACAAAAGACTGGGCTCCTCCCCCTCTCCCGCCCACTCCCGCGAGTGTAAACCTTAGAAAACTTCCGAGAACGACGTGATGGTGAACCGAGCTCAGCAATGGCGCGGAGAAAATTATGGAGCTCGATCGTGAAAGTCGCAATAGATAGATTAATTCGTGCTTCCCTTGCCTTGGAAATTAATTTCCGTGGACTTGGGACGAAGTGTTATGGAGAGTGTACACCTCAAAAGAAAACATTGGCATTGGAGAAGCCCATTCTAACATCTTGGCATCATGTTCTATTCCATATATATTGAAGGTATTCCATCTGTGTAAAGCTTTCTTTCCTCTCCATCCACAACATCACACACGTTCTTTACACTAAACAGCACTTTGCTACCACATTCTTTCATCAAAAATCCACTTTATTCATCATGAAGTTTCAATTCTCTTCCCTCGGCCTCATGGCTTCACTCGCTATGGCAGTCCCAACACCAACTATCAACGATGGTGCCGCTCAACTCATGGCTAAGCGCGCCAGTGTCACTGAGGTATTTCCCATCCTATTTTTCCATGCCCTTTTGGCTTTCGCTTACATCTCAAACAGACACCAGGAGGATACGCATCCCAAAACGGAGGCACTACTGGAGGTTCAGGAGGAACCACTACCACAGTCTCCACCTACGCTCAATTCACAGCCGCTGTTTCCGGCGATGCCAAGAAGGTTGTCGTCGTTGACGGTGCTATCACCCAAGCCGCTTCCCAAGTCAAGATCGGCTCCAACACCTCAGTTCTCGGAAAGTCAATCGGAGGAACCACCTTCACTGGTTTCGGTGTTTTGGTTAAGGGTGCTAAGAATGTTATCATCCGTAACATCAAGATCAAGGAGGTTCTCGCTACCAACGGAGATGCTCTTGGGATCCAAGCTTCTACCAATGTCTGGGTTGACCACGTTGACTTGTCATCCAACCTTGACCACGACAAGGACTTCTATGATGGTAAGAAACTTCTCTGTTTTGCTCCATTTCTTAATGTTCGGATTCGGAAGCAAGTCTGGTTCTTACTCTCTACTCACTCCTCCTAATTCAACGAGAAAAAACACAAGCTAATTTACCTCCAGGTCTCCTCGACGTAACTCACGGATGTGACTGGATAACCATCTCCAACTCCTTCATCCACGACCACTGGAAGGCCTCCCTCGTCGGACACTCCGACTCCAACGCCGCCGAAGACAAGGGACACTTAACCGTGACCTACTCCAACAACTACTTCTACAACATCCACTCCCGCGGACCCTCTTTCCGCTTCGGAACCGGTCACTTGTACAACAACTACTACGATACCGTCTCCGATGGAATCAATACCCGTCAAGGTGCCCAACTCCTCGTCGAGAACAACGTCTTCTCCGGTTCCAAGAAGGCTCTCTACTCCACTGATGCTGGTTTCGCAGTCGCCTCAGGAAATGACTTTGGTGGTTCTGAGAACACTGCTCAGACTGGTACCCTCACCAAGGTCCCATACTCTTACACCAAGCTTGCTGCTGCCGCTGTTAAGGCTGCCGTTGTCGGCACAGCTGGTAACACCCTTTCTTTCTAAATGACCAGGAATGACGAAATTGTTCGGGCGTCCGAGGTAAAAGTTTTTTATAACTTCGTATATAGATTCTTCTTATTTGAGCTATTAAGTTAGCTAGACCTTGGGCACACTTGTGTTCTGGTCTTGTATATAGTTTTTCCTTCCATGTTTTTTTGGGGGAACATAGAACATAGAATAAACAAAAATGTCTCACTTAAATTCGCGTTCCAGCCGCCAAGTGTGACAATTGTTCAGCTTTTCATCAACAGAACCCATTTTTTATATCGCCCTGGTACGGTTTAGTAACTGTGGTGTAAGACTAGTCGAGATGACAGCGAGACTATACTTTAACTAATGAGAAGAACCGGTGGAGTAGCAACCTTCAGATATGTAATGCACGCCTCACTCGGACACGATTCCTCCACTTGTAATGCGAAACCAACCGATTCTATCACCCGTCCTCATATTAAATAGAAAATCTCAGATTTTCCACACGAAGACCAAACCAGTGTAAAAAACAAGATCAACAAGCATTTCCATCAACCTCCCCAGTTCCGCTCATAAAAGTTGCGAACGATGGCACACAACACCAAATCGGACCCTCCAAATTACACCGCACACCCCGCCTACTCAAAATCCTACCTAGAGTATGAATGAAGACGTGATACTTTTTCAACGCACTCATGGTCCTTACACCTACACTATGCACAAGTCCATCTGCGAGGGTAAGATTGCTTAGCAGAGTAGACTCGCGTTAGTCTAGAAAAAACAAGACGCGAATTACAGACTGCATCCACCTTTTTCGACTAGTATATCTCGACAGAACACGGTCGCTAAATTAATAATGGGGGCGGAAGCTACCACTTATTCTCTGTAGCCAAACGTTTCCAAATTAATGTTAGACCGTTGGGAAAATATGCTCAAGGACCAATGGTGACTTCACCGTATGTATGGCGTAAATTACGCCATAGATTATGTGATACCTAACAGCAGCGATGCAATCAACCACCAGATTATGTCAACAGCAAGGCATCAGTGTAAAACGAAGTTGTGAGAAACTGTAGTAATTTTTGTAATCTACGTTTCTATCTCCAAAAATACTCTCTCTCCCCTCTAACCATGTGGGATAATCTGAAAGAGAGCTTCAGAGAAGGACCACAACCAAACATCGACGATCGACATTGGCTGTGTGAAATGACTCCTCTCCAATATGTGATATCTGACCAGAAGAAGTTGAGTTCTCCATAACGCCAGATGATGATGCTCTCTATGATGCCAATGCGCATAGCCTCGCGACGGCGTTCTATGTTGAATCAGACCTTTTCCTCTGCCAACAGTATAAAAAACAAAAGAAGAGAAGTAGCTTTTTGCAATAAATGGAATCTCGAATAGTAACGCCCGCCCAAATTTACTCCGTAGTTTGTTGAAACCATCCCATGCCAATTCGTGAAATCATTTGTCCAAAGGAAATATTAATCGTGGCGCCAGACCCCACCCTTCCACAGAAGGTTAAGCAAAGAGAGTTGAGTCTCCGCTGATCAGGCCTTTTCTAGCACGCACCCATCTAAAACTCGAGGGTCTTTGGCTTCTCCCAGCTGAAGTCTTGGCTGGTGAAGTGACCGTTCTTTGCTGTCTTGAAGTAAATTGGCTTGGCCAAATCAAGCTCCTTGACAATGACACCAGGTCTCAAGTCAAAGTTCTTGAGGATGATGGCAACCAATTCGTCGGAGGTCTTGGAGGAAGTACCGTAAGTGTCGACGAAAATGGAGAGTGGCTCTGCAACACCGATGGCATATGAGAGTTGGACAAGCGCACGTCGTGCGAGCTTGGCGTGAACCAAAGATTTGGCAATCCATCGTGCGAGATATGCGGCGGAACGATCGACCTTGGAGAAATCCTTGCCAGAGAAAGCACCACCTCCGTGGGCTCCCCATCCACCGTATGTGTCGACAATAATCTTTCGGCCGGTGAGACCAGCGTCACCTTGAGGGCCACCGATAATGAAGAGACCAGATGGTTGAATCTGCGAACGAGTTAGTGTCTGAGTAAAGAGTTTTTTTTCGATGTTACATACGTGATACACGGTCTCGTCGTTCAAGTACTTGGCAGGGATGACCTTTTGGATGATCTTCTCCTTGATCTCCTTGCGCAATTGCTCAGTGGTGATGTCCTCGCTGTGCTGGGCACTGACAACAACGGTGTGGACCCGGAGTGGGACAACTGCTCCGTTGTCGTGCTTGTACTCGACAGTGACTTGAGTCTTGGTATCTGGTCTCAACCATGGCAAGCTTCCATCGCGACGAGCAGCAGACATGGCAGCGTTGAGCTTGTGTGCCAATTGAAGGGTCAATGGGAACAACTCTGGGGTCTCATCGGTGGCATATCCGAACATGATACCTTGATCACCAGCTCCCAATTGCTCGAGGGCCTGATCGTAGTGAAGACCTTGAGCGATATCTGGGGATTGCTGCTCAATGGCGACCAAAACGTTGCAAGTCTTGTAATCAAATCCCTTGGCCGAGTCATCGTATCCAATATCCTTGATTGCTCCTCGAATGACCTTTTGGTAATCCAAATGGGCCTTGGTGGTGATTTCACCAAAGACCATGATCATACCGGTCTTGGTAGCAGTCTCGCAAGCAACCTTGGAGAGAGGGTCCTCTGCTAAGCAGGCATCGAGAATGGCATCGGAGACTTGATCAGCGATCTTGTCTGGGTGACCTTCTCCAACGGATTCGGACTGAAGGAAAAGCGATTAGCACACATATCCGTTTTTGCTTTCGCGAGAGTGGCAGCAACTTACGGTGAAGAGGAAGGTACCCTGGTTGTGGTGGGAAACGCCGTTGGTTGCCATTTTGGCGGGTGCGGATTGAGAGAGGGCGTGGAGGGAGTGTAACTGTGGGAGAGGTCGAGGATGAGAAGGAAAGAATGCGAAATGGAGAAGTTTTTGGTTTTGGGTATGAAGGGTCTTTTGGTGCTTTTGGCGCGGGGGAGTTTTTATGAGGGCCCGCTGCCTCAAGTACCCTGGTCCCACGCTAAGGCTGCGAATGGTCAAGATGGTGCAATAGTTTATGCCTCGGTTCTGAGGCTGCAACATTCTGAGGCTCCAGCATTCACCGCAAGCTTCTGAGGTTAAGAAGGCTATCTTCAAATGAATTTAAACTGGCTTTTAATAACATTGCTGTTCCATCTTTTATTACCGGTTTCTGGTGCAACTTGCTCCAACTTGGAATCACTGTTGGGCTGATATGAAGTGCCGCTTTTATTCACCAGAATCTCAAAATGGAAGTTGGTGTTTCTCTCATCTTGATTGGCCCAACCGTAAGCAAGTGTGGGGTAAGATTAGCCATAACATCACGTGTTGGGGACAGTCGGAGGGGTAAATACTCTGGTCTGGAAATAGTCATAAAACTATGAAAAACTACGTCCACCACTTCAAAATCTTGTGTTTCGTTACAGTGATTAATTAGCTAAGCTTTCTGTTGATTTTCCACTTTTTTTAGAGGCTGAGAAGCCTTGTAGCGATCATTAGGCGAATCGTCGACTCGTTCCACCGTAATCAATATGGTGTATATTGTAGATGATCGTGACAAAATTACAAATTGGTCTAGAACAAGTAGGATAGCATAATCAAGTACCATGGGAGGCTATCTTAGTGACATGCAGATGATGATTTAGAACATAAGAAATCTTAGAAATCTCCAACCTCTTTCAGCCCGAATCACAGAGGGCATGCTGGTGGGAGATGGATTAAGAAGCAGTAAATATCATGTTTCTATCTAGCTCGTTGTTCTAGGAACATTGCTCGAAATATCTAGGGTAACATATTGATTTATTTTAAGTATGTGCGGCAATTACTTTGAATTACGTTTGAACGACGGCAAAATAGACGCAGGTACGAGAATCGTTGTTCTAACCAACATCTTGTAAAGGATCATTACAAATCTAAAGGTAGGAAATATAATCTTACTCGAACTACCCCGCTACAAGAAAACTAGCAAAGTTTTACCAGAGAGTTTTCTTTCCCGCTGCGGTTCTCCATTTTGGGAATCATCACAAAAGCTTCAGTATCACAACATCAAAGCAGAATCTCGTATCAGAAAGTGAAGTTCCTTTTCGTCAATATCCAGATGGAGTTTCCCCATACCCACTCTTCAAGTAAACTTGGAAGCTTCCAACTTAAATGCTTGTTCTTGGCCAACCCTGAAACCGAATTGAACAAACACCATGGATCTTTCAGCTCACAAAAGAGATCATCTCTGGGGGTTTGTGTGATGGCACATTTCGCTACCACACTTCGTGAGGCGTATCAAAAGTGGCAGAAAATAGGTAGGAGTCGTATCTACTTTCTATGTATCTACCGCACCTCGCTGTGCTAACTTTGTAGGACAGTTGAAGTTGATTGTTCCAAACGATTAAGGAAAGATTCCTAAATTGTTCCAATTATTTAAAATAATCTACTGCAATTTTCCCTGAGAATTAGAACAACGAGAGCACCTTTCTAGGAGAAGACAGTATATGTGAGCTCTTATTGTGGTTGTCTGGCAAGATGGGAACCAATCAACCAATTCCAAGGCCACCTTGCATTCTTTTTGGGTTTCAGAGTTTCTGAAGGGCCACCCGTTGACCATGCCATGCTGATTTAGCCTTCGAAACCTCGCCGTGCACCCGGTCGAAGTTGTGGGAAGGAGATGGTTGTTCCTTGGTAAGTTTCTATGTTGTGCCTTAAAAGGCAACCAAGGCAGCAACAAAATGAATTTCCTTCGCCCTCATTGGTGAGTGTCAAGTGTGGCGAATTTACGCGTATTCGCGGGGGGAGTGTGGCTCAGACACCTTGATAGCAGAGTAGAAATCAGCGAATGAGCTTGAATAAAAGCTACCTATCAAATTCGATATCAAATCCACACTTGTGCTCTCGACAACAGACAAAAGCATGCCAACGCCTTCTCCTCCGAGAATGAAAGTCGTGTGCAAAGATTTTCACAATTCTTCTATCTCCCTTTGAACAAATCTTCGGCAGTCATTTCCACACCTGGGCTGAAATCCGAACGACTCTTGTGTCAAATCTCAATCTCGACCTCGTCCCCGGGAGCTTTCCAAATCCAGCTCCAAATCCAGCTCCATAATTCCTCTAAACCTAAATTTACCTTATTGACTACCAAACGCTTGTTCTCGAGACGAATCAGGTTGCCACCCCTTCCCCCCCCAATCTCGGTCGCATCGAATCGCATTGTTGAGGAGTCGCTAGCCTTCCATTAGTTGCGCTATTATCGCATCTCGCATCTCGCATTTCGGATCAGGAGGAAAGGGCAATCAACCTTTCCCATCGTCCCGTCCACCAGGTAGTTAGCATGCCGCGCATCGACACTAAAACAAATTAATTTCCAAGGTTCTCCTCGACATGAGCGTGGACACCTCACCGCGCAGCGTTAGATTTTTCTCCCACGGGACCGAAGACGACCTTCATCTCGACTCTCTCAAATCGCCGAGAGTAATGGAACGTCCGCATGTGCAGACCAGCGATTCCGGGGGCTCTGGTTCTTCGGGGGACTCACAAGACTCCAACCTCTTGAACGTTGATGGTGCTGCTGGAGGCAGTCTTCATGGCAGTGCCCATGGAAGCATGCATTCTTCTCCTCTCACGTCGCTCGATACTCGACCTCCAATAACCAGCATGAACTCCAGCATGCGTTCGAATACTTATACCCGAGCCGAGTCCTTCTCCCCCAATACCCCCACCGTCAATGGCGCAACTGCCAGACCTCAAAGACCAACGGGTCCAGCGCGAACACCTTCGAACACATACGCCCCCGCACGTCGACCTCCCCAGCCACCGTACATCTCAATAAGTGATCGAAACCGCTCTGGCTCCACCACGAGAGGATTAAACAGATCTGACCCAAACGCCTCATACCGAGCACAAGAGAAAGCGTACGTGCAGCGGCTGAGGCAAGACCAGCCTTTCGAATACTTCGAGCCCCATACACCCAGCATAGGATATAATACGGGGTCGGATACAGAAGAAGAATCTCCGGAACCACAATTCGACAATGATTCCTACGACCAAGAAACTTTGATGTTCTACGGGAATGACGATATACAACCTACACCCGAAGATCTCCAGGATCCGTCGAAACGGGAGCGCCTTGAGTGGCATGGGATGCTAGCATCCGTGCTGACGGGGGATGTTGTAAGGCAGGAAAAGAAACGCTTGATAGGCGCTTCGGACAAACAAGGAGAGAATCTTCATGTCGAGCTTTGGTTGGGCATACGTTCTAGGATATGTGGAAGGACTTTAGCAGCGCAGCGTCGACTCATAGAGGATTCAAGGGCCACTTTGGATAATTTGATTGACGAGATCATCAAGTTTCAAGTTCAAGGCACAACAGAGGCGGGAAAACCGCCAATAGAGCAAGTCCGCGATATAGTCAAAAAGATTGAGAAGTGTGAGGGACTCTACCCTACATGTATGGCTCTTGAAGTGGCAAACAAAGCCGCCGCATCGCCCCAGTATAGATCTACCTATGATGCTGTTATTTCATGGCACAACACCACCGAACTCATCAATACCGAACTTGGAATTTTGCAGAGCTGGGTAGGAAATGTGGAACTTGACTTCAATAAAGCCAAGGACCGCTCCCCTTCGGGGAATGGATTATCAGATGAGTCCTCATTTATCGATAGGCTCTTGAAAGAGGACGGCTTGAAGTCGCTGCAAGGTAACAAGAGCATACTTCTTGGTGTGTCCAAAGTCATTCTGAAGGCCAAAAGCACGCTGATCCAGAACTCCGAAGGATTTGCCAGGAGGCATCTCCCGCCATACATCGAAGAAATGCTCACACTTATCAATTTCCCCTCGCGATTGATTGAAGAGATTATCCTGGTCAGGCTTCAATTTGCGAGAAAGATGAAGGATTCAGCTCAGCAAAACGCCATGATGCAAGAGCAGATGATTGCACAGTTTCAAATCCTTTTGAAGCTCGCTGTACGAATCAAGCAAGAGTATGTGACAATATCACAACCGGAGCCTGGATGGGACCTTCCACCGTGCATCGGTGAGTCTTTCGACCAGGTTGTTTTAGATGCCCTAAAGTTTTACTTTAAGATGTTGAATTGGAAGCTTGGCAGCAATAGGAATACATTCAAGGAGGCAGAGGTTTTGGAGCAGGAATGGGAATTCTCGAATGAAATCGGCCGACATCTTCAGGGCGGTGATGTTGAAGTGGCTGAACAGTTCAGTTCTCTTACATTCAAAGCCTTCAATCGTCTGAGCCAAACGTTCGAGCGAGATCTACAGAGGAAGCCTAAAGAAACAGCAGCTGAGATGACCAAACGTTATAAGCAAGGCCTAGACTCTGTTCGTGTGCGACAACGCATGTTGCAGCGGTTTTCTAGGGTTCTCAGCGATCGATTCGAGAATTCGACCGATTTCAGCATATCACTCGTTCCAGAAGATTTGCATCATTTATACTCCAGACTTATTGAGACGGGTCATTTCTTGGTTTATACTGCCAGTATTGAGCATGATGGAATCTTCTTGATCGCTTCTCCTTCCCTTTACGATCGACCACAGGATATCCAGTCAATCCTAGGGACATGTTATCACTCAGAGGATGTCGAAGAAGATCCAACAAATCCTTACCTTTTAGTCCTCAGACCAGAGGTACAAATGCCTTGGGATGGCAGGCAGGTGGATGCCGATATTCCTGAGCCATCAACCGATGTTAAACTTGGTAATCTCCGATTAATCGCAGATGGCTCCCAAGCTAGGTTAGCAAATGCCAGGCTATCGTTCTTGGATTCTATCGACATGCATCTTGACATGGTTGTCGAGCAAAGGTCGAACCTCAAAAAGGTCAACCTCAGGTTAACCGAAATCAAGAGAGTCGTGTACAAGCTGTCTGGCTTGATCATGGATAGCGTGGAAATTGTTCGCGGACAAACTCAAGGGCTGGATTGCCACGAGCTGATACAGACTTGCTTCGTTTTCGCGACTGAATTTGGTCAGCGTTCTCTGCTATATATGGATCGTAACCGAAAGCAGATGAATAATTTGAAACTCACCAAGCTCGCATTGGACTGGGTCAGCTTCATCTGTGATGATTGCATTGCTGCCGACCGAAAAACATTCAGGTGGGCGGTGCAAGCTCTCGAGTTCGCAATGGTTATGACGACCGGTCAACACATTCTTGCCCTCGGCGAGGAAGAATACTCGAAACTGCGGGCAAAGGTTGCCGGTTGTATGTCCCTATTGATATCGCACTTTGATATTATGGGTGCGAGGTCTACATTAGCTGCTGCTCAAGCTGAAAAGCAACGCATCGAGGCCCTTGCTGGTCAGTTCAGAAAGATGGACATGAATCGAATGATGAATGATGAAGAGTCTGCAAGATATGTTCTCGAAGGGAAATTGGAACAACTTGCCATGCTTGACGACAACCGAAAGCAAAAAGAAGCTGAAAGGCAAGCTTTGGGACGTGTGATGGAGGAAACAAACGACGCAGATCGTTCGCTCACCTACCTTTCCTCCTCCGCATCCAATGTCAACATGAGATGGCAGCAAGGACAATTCGTGGGTGGTGGATCTTTTGGATCCGTCTATGCTGCTATCAATCTTGACTCTGGTCACTTGATGGCTGTGAAAGAGATTCGTCTGCAGGACCCAACACTCATTCCAACAATCGCTGGCCAGATCCGGGACGAGATGAATGTTCTTGAGGTGTTGGATCATCCAAATGTCGTCTCTTATCACGGAATCGAAGTTCACCGAGACAAGGTGTATATCTTCATGGAGTTCTGCTCTGGTGGTTCCCTAGCAGGACTGCTTGAACATGGTCGTATTGAGGACGAGCAGGTCATCATGGTGTACGCGCTTCAATTATTGGAAGGACTTGGATATCTACACGAAAGCGGCATCGTCCATCGTGACATCAAGCCCGAAAGTAAGTTCCTCGTTCACTGGCCTACCCTATGCAATCTTTACTAACCCGTTTCAAGATATCCTCCTCAACCATAATGGCGTTATCAAATACGTCGATTTTGGCGCCGCAAAAGTCATTGCCCGTCAAGGTAAAACGCTGATAGCGGGTGCTCAAGGCAAATCAGAGAAAGCCAAATCCATGACCGGAACACCAATGTACATGTCCCCCGAAGTCATCAAGGGAGAGAATCCTGGTCGCGCAGGCGCCGTCGACGTATGGTCTCTTGGGTGCGTGATTCTCGAAATGGCGACTGGTCGTCGTCCCTGGGCATCCTTGGATAACGAATGGGCGATCATGTACAACATTGCGCAAGGAAATCCCCCACAACTCCCCTCTAGCGAGCAGCTTAGTCCACAGGGTATCGATTTCCTAAATCGATGTTTCATTCGCGATCCCAAGCTCCGCGCATCGGCGGCGGAACTTTTACAACACGAATGGATCATGGCCATCAAGAGTCAGGTGTCGATTGACCCAGGAACCCCGAGTGAGAGTGGATCTACCCATTCGGGATCGCGAGCCAGCCTTGGATAGGATGGGTTGAGGCTGTGAAGGTTTCAACAATTCTCCTTCGGCCAATTCGGCTATCGTTAGTGTTTCAATATTTGGGACCGCGCCGATTCGACATAGTTGATGCCGACTAAATTTTTTTCTTTTCTACTTGATTCATTGGTTGGCTGGTATTAATAGGAGAACGAAAACGAGACGTCTCATGAGACGAAGCGTACCCGGCGTTTTTTCTTGTGAACTCTTCCCCCCCCTAACCCTCTTATCATTGATGGGCGCAGCATACGGAGCGTCAGGGGAGACCTCCACTTTTTGGGATGGCATCAGCGATGAGTTTCGGAGTTTCTTTTTTGTGTCTCTTTCGTAATGTTCTTCGTCAATATGGCTCGTGTTGATGTTGACGTGTATTGTTTTGAACTTGATATCCTTGTCTTGTTTACTTGGGCTGGGTGCTGAGCTTGAAATGGTGAAACTCACCGCTTAGGGGCAACTGTATTACGAGGTGGGGGTTCTAATTGGGGATGGATAGTGTGAGGGATTGAAGTCAGCGGCAAGGGCTCGAGAAGGGCCAACTTGGGAGGTAGTTGGAGATGAATCGATGGAGAAATTTTGATGGTGCATCTGGGGAGCAACTTGCTTTTGTGGTGGTGGGTGGTGGGAAGGGGGAGAGCGAGCGTGTGGTTAGGGGGTAAATATCTATATATCTATATAATAAGGATGAGAAAAGAATATCATGAGGTTGATGACAAGCTTGAGTTTGGTTTTTTATCTGATGGTTTCTTTCTTGTTAATCTTTGTCTTTCTTCTAAATGCTTTACATATTCTTATATACTACATTGTCTTCTCTTTTACATTTTCCTTTTGTCATTCGATAATTCGATAGGGAAGTGGAGGAGCGCGCTGTGTTTGTTTGAGCTGTCTGCTAGCTTGGTATGACAATATACACGATGTGTTTCTATTTCCTGTATTTACTAATAGGAAGGTCCTCGCACATTATGTCGAAGAAAATAGTTTAAGTTCAGCCTCTTAAGAAATAGACAAGAGGATTGGAGGTTGGGATTGGGAAGGGAGAGCAGTAGATCCACCATAGGCACCTACCTACCCTGCTTTACTCAAAGAGGTCGCTAGTCAAATTCCACTCTGCTCTACCCTATGTAGCTACGCCTACAAGTACTGGATCCCGTGAATGACTTCTAAGAAACGAGTTGAGATGAGGGTGAGAGAATGAAGAGATTGCAAGGCGAGGACTTCAATTACCTTCGGGGCCACAAGGAAGGGAGTACCGTTTAAACCACTACACCAGCTCATCTCATTTTTCTCTCGTTCACTCGCTAATCATTTCATCTCCCCCTTTTCTTGTCTACGTATTCTCCGTCTTTCTCAATCCTCATTCTCCTTCCCGGAAAAATTACTATCAATAGAACAGTTCCCCTCACCTTCACTCGAGCATAATAGCACTTTCCAAAAAACCCCCTTCAATCCATCCTTCTTTTCTCACACACCCATAGCAATTACAATCATCCTTCACACATTCACAGACATCAAAATCAATAAACTAAGTTACCCAGCAGCTGCGCTTATTCCGTACTCTCTTTAACCGCCCGCGAGTAAGCATCCATACAGTTCAACCTGCAGAATCGATGCACGTATGTCGTATCGATGTGCAGTAAGTATGGTTGCACTCTGTATGTATGGTTGCACTTTTGTACTGTACTTACAGGGCTTTCCATACTGAGAGTGGGTGATTGATTGTGTGGTGGTATGCAGCGTGCATGTCGGCTCTTAACTTGCCGGATTATTTCGAGATGGATGGCTGGGTTACTTGCATGTACCGAAGGGCCGAGGGATAGTTATCTGGGGGTGGACGGTAAAAGCGGCGGTTGATTGTTAGATGTTATTCTTGATTTTTGGATTGAGGGGTTTTGGGATAATTGATGTTCAAATTTTTTTTTTTTTTAAAGGTCTGGGTTAATTTTACGTTGTTCTAATTATTCAACTCAAGTTGTTCAAGTTGAAAGCTGGAATAGTCAGTGCGGAGGACAGTACGACCCGAGATAATCGCTGCCGCTTTTATCTGTACACAACTGCGAGGGGAGCGGGATGTCCGTTGTGTGTGATGTAATGCGCGAATTGGTTTACCAGACTTACTGCAGTATACTTGTTACTTGGAGGGGTTCGTGGGGGGAAGGTATGTAAGGCGGGTTCGAGGCGTAGATGCGTAGGGCGAGGTGAAGAAGGGGAAGGTGGATATTCAAAGAATGGTTTGTGTGACCACAGGCTTCTGGACGTCTGTCTGTTGGAGGCGTAGGGAGGATTTTGTTTGTGTGGGAATGTACTTGTAGGGTTCTGAGCTTATAGGGATTTGTTTGTTCCGTTCTGTTTTGAGTTTTTTTTTTTTTGTTTTCTTGGTTTTCTATTTTTGAATGGGGAGTTTTGTTTGTAATTTTGATTGTTTCTCGATGATACATTTGATGGGGGCAGAAGTATCGAATAGGAGTTTTGATGTTTGTGATATCAGCAAGCTTCTGGGGGCGTACAAGTCGCTCGGATGGGTTATTTGCCGCGATATAATTAGTTTTAGAGTTCGTGTACCTTTTTGATGCGTAAGGCTTGTCGAGAAGGAGCTTGTGTAAGTCGGAGAATTTTTTATAGTCAGACTTTAGTCTCGGTTTCGTACTCAGGACTCCGTTATTGCGGGGAGTGGACATTTTGCTCGTGTCTTGAGCCTTGTGTTGGAAGGTACAGATACTCGGTGTAGTTTATTGAAAGTATATGAATATTGGCAAAAGAAACTAGCTAGCTCGCCGTCAACTGTCAAGTCGGTGAGTTTCAAAGAAACTGGACTATTGTTCCTGTTGAGATGGTTGCCGTGTGTGCATTAGTTTTTCATCTAGAGTACTGGCTGCGAGTCATAAATTTACTGTGGTACGGTACGACCAGACCGACTTTGCGGCCAGACACCTCAAGCCCACCTTAACTCCATGCGGGGCACGGTTTCTTGTATAGTTCTATCGCGCGTATTTGCGCTCGCTTGACGCAATAGGTAGGTAATTTTCTGCACTGACAGTCTTGTACCTCTGTGAGTAATCTGCAGAGGGGTAGAAGGGGCTGGAGTTGTGGTTGTACATGTTTAAGACCGTGCGCCAGAATGACTTGCTTGATATCATTCATGGAGGTTGGAAGAGTGTCTGTGGGTAACCTGAAAAAGGTTTGGAGTTTTTTGGATTTGTCTAGATGTGGATTCGTCTAGATGGGGATGGGTGCATATTTGGTCATGCAAACCTTGCCGAAGCAGCGGTGAAGAATCAATTCAATGAGGCTTGTCAGATCAAGACTCGTTGAAGGGATTTGATTGGCTCTCACCACCACCAAATAAGTCAGATTTTATTGAGGTGGTAGGACTAGAATACCTCGAGGTGTATGCCCCGACTGTTCAACCAAGATAAGGAAATTGTTCCAATTATCCTAGCCGAGTTGAGCGTTTGGATTTGATTCTTTGAAATTTCTGGCACAATGGGCAAAAGCCAAAGTTCCAGGGAACTACAATCAAGAATCCCTATAAACCCTGGCGAGAGGAATTTTTTTGTGTGCAGTCATGAGGAGGGGAAACCCGCTTTTTGTCCCCGTACGAGGGGAGCTGCCCGTCGATACGGGGCCGATTAGCGAGTGGATATCATGGCTTTCTTCCCCTTTTGCGGTTCTCACCTACACTTCGGCATGCATGCAGGTACGGATGTGAGACCATTTCAAAGGCCATCTTGGAGAAGAAAAGGAAATAATTGTTGGCGGGACCGCCATGTGTTCACGCTGTGGTGGAAGACAAGCGGTCTCACTGCAGGCGGTTGCTCCGCAAGAGGCCTGGAGGATTTGGCCTGCAGAATTTCAATAATCACGCTTCGGGATAACTAACTCTTTTATTGATTCAGTTTGACGTCTCGAAACCCGGGCCGCGGTGCCATGTCTGATCAAATCCACTTTCAAGACAACAAGACCAGGAAGAGCTCTTGCTTTAACTTTGGAGGGGTCATGAATGATCGACCATCATCCACGATAAGCGGGAGAAGGTCCGGGCTATCGACAAAGTGGATAGCTTACCAGCCACGCAAGTCGACGTAAAAAACTGGTCTTTGTCGTTGGTCGCCTTGCGTTTCGATTCCCAAACGTGATGTGAGAAGGATTGGTGGTCATGATGCCAGGTTTTTTTTCACGCTTACTGCGGAAATCCCGCATTCCTCCATCATCAAGACTTTCTCGTACTGAGTACGTGCACAGCGTGGGGTTTGGGGGCAGCGAGACTTGATCTTTTGAGACTTTGACCTTGGGAGAGCAATTTCCAGCTGCAGCCTCATGAAGAAGCTGCTTCTGTTTGAACCCATACATATGCCACCTATAGGTTGGCGATGGTACCTTAAGTAGTACTAAATGAGACGTATCTTTGGTGACCAGCTGTAATGTTGGGTAAATGGATAAATAAAATCCAGCACTTGCATCGGTTAATTCGGTCGAGATCTGTGGCGTGCTGCCAGGAACAAGGTACCCATTGGTGCACACCGCAAGTAACTGTCATTGACTTGGATGTGGTGGAAGCCCAGTCCGACGTTGGTGGTGGCTTGCACATTGAATTCCTGACTTGGGCAACCGTTTTGGGCCATGGTGATTCAAAGTTCAGTCAATCGAGACAGCGACTTGCAATCAAACATATCATGGATTTCTCGGATGCGTGATATGTTGACGTGGAGGGGCAGAGAAAATATGGAACCAGGTTTCGAGAATGGAGAAAATTGGCATCTATTGTCGCAGATAGTCTTGCTTTCTCCCGAAGCCATCAATGCGTTGATATTGCTGACCTGGTACTACTCCCTACCCAACAGCTCGACTGAAGTGTTCATGAGATCTGAGCATGGATGTAAACGGCAACATCAGGCTCCGATATCTTGTTGTAAAGCTTCGTCGAACTAAAACACATCCTCAAGGAATTCAGGCTGCAGTACTTGGTTCAAGGCGTAGTTTATGGTTTACAACTCGGGTACGCATTGCTCTCGCTAGAGTAATGGCAGCGGAAGTGAGAAGCTTGTTTGTATTTTGTGAATAGCTAGGTGTAGTGAGTAAAGATGTTGCTTGGAACGTTTGAAGTCGTGATGAGGGGCCTTGATAAGCTGGGTCGAGGTGGTTCGGGAGAAGGCGAAAGCGGGGGTGGAAACTGTGGCACAGAGATGTCCATCAGTCTATGACCAGGGTGCCACTCAGTATCACCGTAGATGGTCGCAGCCGATGTGACTTGACATCGTGCGGCAGTTAAAAAGAAGATTAAGATGACTTGTAATCAACTGTAATCAAGGTGGGCAGCGAGTCAACTTCGGAGATGGCCTTTGGATAAAGCTATGGCGATGTGATATCGACATTCGAGATGCAGGAAATCTGCCAACTCTCATTTTAGAGTCTGGAAGTCTGCGGCTCAAATGCTTGGTCTTTGAGATTTGATTGGTCGATCCTTTTGTAAAGTGAGGAGGATGTTTGGTAGAGGTTATTGGCTCTAGCTTCTCCTGATACCCTCCCCCTCTAAATTTTCGCTTGAAAATCTTCTCCGGTTTTTGCTCCTCATCCCGTCGCATCCACGCCATCATCCTGAACTCTGTCCCTGCCCTGCCAAAGCTGTCATCCAATGATCAGCTGCCACCATGACTCTGCTAATGTTTCAGAAGTCCGCTGGATGGCTTCACGGCTTGACGTCTGGAAGGTGGAATTGGGTTGATGGGAAAGGAAGACGTCAACGCCAACCAGATTCCATTTGCTCGGTCGCCAACTGGTTGCGTTGCTTTGCTCAGTCCATCCGTACAGCGTTCCATCCGAATATCTCTAAATACAAGGCTACATTCCGTACAGGTACGGCTGGGCCCATGGCACAAATATGGTTACAGCGGGAGTACCTGACATGCCATGCTGGCACGCCGACAGCCAGTCCTGCCCCAGACTCCAGACTCTGAATAATTTAGGGACATTTTAGAGTCGGGCAACCAGTCCAGCCTAGCAACCCGAGTTCGTTCAGAAACTTGAAAGGAACAACAGAGTCAGGTTCTGTCAGATACACGGCTCCACCCCTGTCTTAGCCTTGCTACACCGCTTCACCGCTCTAATCGGTGTTTTCGGCACGAGGAGCCCCCCCCCCCCCCCTTTTTTTCTTCTTGACGAATTCTTGCGATACTCCGTACAGCTGCGAGTAGTTCTTTCTACCGGACTGTGGTGGAATGGTTGCTGTCTTTATCATCGTCCCATTGCTCTTCAGAAAGCTCAACTTTTGCTGCAGTGCCTCAACATTTCCCAACGGACTCTGACTTTTCAGTGGATCTTGACTCTCGTTTGTATCCGTACTACGTACCTGGAGCGTTTGTTGCGATGGCAGCGGCGCCAGACACATCAATTCGTGGGTGCTCATCATCCACTCAGGTACGATGTTTCGTGCGGCGGGGTTTTCAGCGCTCAAGCCCTCTCTTCTTCTCCACTGGCAAAAGACTCCAGCGCACATCACGTTTCGGGGATGGCGTCAAAATTTCAAGCTGTCATTCGTTGCCGAGCTAATTTACTCTCCGAAATCAGACTCAAACCGATCCCAGGAGAACCACGGTAGTATTGAGTACTATTAGTGGATATGCAATTGCGGCCCGTCGAAACATCTTCTTCAACCATGATGATAGCAGGATAACAGTAACTCCGGGTGGGTGTTGGCTGTGATTGATCATGAGCTCTCTCAGAACCCCTCGGTGGAGTCGCTACGAAGCGAATGGCTCCCCTGTCCTGTCCTCACTTTCCCCCCTGACATAGCCGATGCACATTTGCTAGGGTCTTTTTCCCACTCCGCTCCCCTCTCTTGACTTCTTTCTGCCACACCTTCCCACCTTTCGCTGACAGCGACCAACACATCGGCCAGTCGAAGTCAAGTCCACTTCAAATCCCACAGACCACAAAGTTGCGGCAAGCTGGGGGCACAGGACTTTATTCCCGATCAATCACTAGGCCACCATAAATCTGCAGGTCGAGCTGCAAGTCCTTCAACCCTGTCCTGTCCGGGCCAGCGTGGTGCAGCGCGGCTTTCTTCCAGCCGTTCTATAATAGCTATGGCATCTGCACTTTCGTCCTTCTTGGATAGTGTGCGGCTTCGACCTTACTCATCTTCAAAGTGTGTTGGACCGAGTTGATCGATGGATCACTTGGTTGCAAGCACTGTGCCATTATTATCATCTTCTCCTTTTCTTCTTGAGCCTTGTTCTATATATTGAAGATTTTTGCCGGTGTGGTTGGTCTCCCAGAGTGAAAGCAATGAGTTGACCTCCTACTTGGATTTCTTTTTTTGATACAGACCTCTTCTCTTGAGTTACCACTAGATATGAAGAGCATACCATTGGCATTCACAGCATGTCTCTTCAGCTCGATACTAGTCATAAGAGCCGAGCTTGATTCACGGCAACCCAACGAAGTGAGAGACGAGAAGACACCACTAGCGAAGAAAGGAGGGGAGTCAAATGGACCTCCTCTTGCACCCCTTCCAACCTCGACTACCTTGCCACAAACTTCGATACCATCACGGAGAAGTTCAATATCGTCCTCGATAACTCTCTCGATCCAACCCTCTCCGATACCAATTACAGATACCACAACTGTATCTCTCATCCTCACACAACCTCCAACCTCTCTCACCTCCGAACGAATCCTGTCCACCTTCTCCACCAGGTCTTCTCTTCCAACCACAACAGTAGTCTCTACAGATGGTTTGCTTTGGGTTCCTTCATCCGCCACCTCTTCCGAAGTTGCCTCCGTTCCTATGGCCTCTGGAACCACAGGGAACTCGTTAAAGACGAATGATGGACGCCGTACCTTGATCATCGTCCTGGCTTCCGTTCTGGGCTCACTTAGCTTGATGTTGCTCGCTCTCGCAGTCTGTCTTATGCGGCGATATCAGAAAGGCCAACGGCCCTTTTCACACAGAGGTGCCACTCCTATTGACGACGAAGAGATTGCATCATGGCGCGCCCCAAGCTCTGAGCATAAAGTACCTATGTTACCAGAATTCCCACCACCAGTTGCAGACTCGACTACAATTGGACTCGCACATTTTCCAGGCTGGATGTGGAATTCTCAGCTCCCAAAAGCTGCCCAACCACCACCAATATCACGGCCTTCAACAATAATTCCTGAAAGCCCTTCCTCCATGGCACGCGCCCCGAACTCCAGAGCAGGCCTCACCGATGAGACTGTTCCCGGGGCTGAAGCCTACATCCCACCCATAAAACGCCGATTATCGAAGGCACCTCCACCCGGACATATGCGGTCGAAAAGTCGACGAAGTAGCACCAGCAACCGAAGCATTTGGAGCTACAATGGGCCGAGCACTTTGACCATCAATACCGATGTCAAAACCAGAGACCGACATGCCACATGGTACGATCCCGAGAACGACAACGTTGGTCGAGAACTATACGATCACAGCAGCAGCTCTCCAGGCACATCCGTTTTCGACGTTACAGCTGGGGGTCTAAGTCCTCGACCTTCTAGTCGACCTAGACTTTGGGCGCATGCATCGTCCGAAAAAGAGATTGGGAGGGCTATTGCATAGCTTTCATTCTCCCCATAATTTGAACTATTTTGCGGGTCAACATCATACATACATCTTCTTTGTTATATCGAAAGCATATTCTTACTTATATACACTTTTTCCTTTCTTTATACATGGCGTCTTCCAAAGATGGAGCGCATAGGGTGGCGTTTTTTTATGTTTGGGCTAGGCATGCTATCCTTTTATGGAGCATTTGACTTGTGGGATATACCTGTGTGTTGCTAGGGACTGGACCTGTATCATTGTCACTGATACGAGGATTACGATGAGAGGGTTGAAGAGATCTGCTCGATGAAGCTATATGATATATATACCTACCATTCTACTCTAGAAATATATATATTCATTTGATACAACATGTTTTTCAACCCAATATAACATTTGACAACGTTTTTTATCACGTTTCTCTTGTCTTTCATCTTTCATGGTTTCTTAGACTTATGTTGGGCAGTAAAGGTGGGAGAGAGCAGGATCATACCTGCCTGCCTACCTTCTTCGTTCTAACTTTGTAGGATACTTCAAGTTTATTGTTCCAACTATCCAGGGCAATATTTCAAATTACTCCCATGATATAGGGCAACAATGAGCTAGGTAGACAGGTGCGATTTACTCACCGGGAGACGGAGTATTAATTCGCACAGTCTCTCAGTTCCGACTCATCCCCTCATCCCTTCCTAAAAGAGCAGTGTCTGAGCAAAAGTTGCTGTTTCATAAAGTTGCACCTCGCAATTGCACATCTAATCTGCCAATTTCAAGATCCCCACTCTGCACCCCAACATTTCAAAATGGCTGCACAATCTCCTCGACGCTCGGCATCAGAATATGATCGGGGGTCAACAGTTCATTTCAATTCCCATGGTTGGCGATGACCTTTGCGCCCCTATCGCTGGCTCGGTACTGGTTCAAATGGCAAACGTTTCAAACTTTTCGGTTCTTCGGAATGAAGGATCGAAAATCATCAGTGTACGGAGGTAAAATGAGAATTATTTTGTTCGTTTATGATCGCTGTCAAGGATGAAGTTGAAACTTGAACGCTGAGGTTTTGAGGAAGGACCTGATCTTCGTTCTTTGGGAGATTTTCTACTTCTTCTTTTCGGAGTCTGTGGTAATGGTGTTTATCCCAGCTCTTTTTGAAGAAGAACAATTCTACGAAGAAATGGGTTTCCCCCGGAATGAGGATTGTTTCATGGTAAATTTACAACCGTTGGAGGTGAGATAAGCAGTTATAGGGGGGTATAGTACCGAGTAGGCTCATTTAAGTATCTCGAGGTCGTCCGATGCCGTTGAATGGGGTTAGTGGAGCCGCAATGGCAAAGATTTGACTGTATCGCGAATACGGAACGCTCGCTGCAACCTGTAAAGTGAGCCAATTGGGGTGGAGGTCATTCGCTGAGAACAATACGGGGGGGGATTGTGGCCATTCTTCTGTGCCACTCTCGTCAACGTTGGTTGACCGTGCACGACGCTTCAAGTCACTTTACGGTTCAAGCAACAGCACGATACAACCGTCCCCGCCTCACTAGATTAGACACTAGGTCCTTCACCTGTTCTCTTTTGGCTTCTGTTGGAATATTCTGATTCCCCGCCCTTTTTGCGTCTAGTCCTCGAAAACCAAGAGGCACCGTCACCGTCACATAAACAGTCTCATATCCTCTCCCAACCACAAAGAACTAAATTCATTCAGATGGCGTCCTTCCACCCTTTCCCGCGCCTTGCTCCCGAAATCCGCACCCAGATTTGGGCACTAGCAACGGAGGATCGAGTCATCAGAGTCAAGAGCCGCGGATATGGTTGGTGCTCAACCAGTCCAGTGCCAGCTATAACAAGAGCATGTCACGAGTCCCGCAAGCACTGCAGCTACCAGAAAAGCTTCATCTCGCCATCAAGCTGGATTTCAGGAGAACCCTATATCTGGGTAAATTTTGATCACGATACTATTCACTTGCGCAGTCCGGTTTACTGGGGTCTTGGCATCTCGGATTTTCCAATCAGCAACATCAAGCATTTGAGGGTTGAGCTGATGGATGAGAACGGAAAGGAGGCAGACGACGAAGATTGGTACCATCACCGGAAGTATGAACTGCACAACTTTCCTAAGCTAGAAAGTTTTGATCTTCTAGTGTCGCGCGAGCTACGGTTTTATGATCACTACATTGCGGATACGTATTTTGGAACAGAGAACATGAGGATGGTGAACATCGGTACGGGCGAATGGATTGATCTCGAGACGGCCAAGGTGTACCAAGACTATGTTGAGTCGCGGGGAGGAAAGCATCTTGATTGTATGACGAGGTTGGTGGATTTTGATGATGAAGAGTCAGTGCAGGAAAGGATTGAGGATATGAAACAGCTTCAGATGCCGAGGCCGCGAATCAATTTGGATTATCCATAGCGCAGATACTAGTGAGGGGATGAGAACAGTTAAGGATGCTAAGAATGCTGGCGGTGGGGATTTGACATCGGAGGTCTGTCTAGCTAGGAATACCTAACGAATAAATGAAATATACTTGAGATTTCGTTCTTCATTTCGTGTAATACCCTAGATGTTCCCTTTTATATCGTAATATTAGTATAGTGTTATGGAATATCTCATAAAATTCATTCCCGGAGCAGACTAAGAAGATTCTAAGCGGACTTTAAGCGAAATAATAAGACTTAAGAGAATTTAGAAAACCTAGCTATATAAAATGAAATAAAAGGTACTAGTTTTTAACTACCTTTAACTACCTCTTAACCCTCTATATACGTTAGCACTTTCTTACTAATCTTCTTTTTATACTTATTTAAGCAATTAATTAAATTTATTTCGTTAATTCATTAAGTCAAATAATTTATGTTGAACTTTAAAGAATTAGTCTACTTTTTAGATTTAATCTCTTCAACTGAAAAATTCAATCTAAGTTCTAACCTATTGTTTTATTCTGAATTAGATTATATTACAATAATTATAAGGGTTTTTAATTCATTTTAGAGATCTAGCTGAATTAGAGCTTGGAGATTAAGGAATAGTATTAATTATAATTTTTAGAAACATAACTGAGGAGAGGAAACTACTTATCTACTGTGATAAATACAAGGTTCAACTAGAAAATACTGCATCAAGCGGATAATAATCTTAATTCATTTGTTCTAGACTCGGGCTTAAAGCAATTATATCAGCGAGAATAGTACTAAAGAGATATTACTAACAGCATAACTAGCAAGCTGCCCTCGCTTCGGCAGGCGCTCCTCTTCGACGTTAACGATGAGCAAGAATGAATACGATGAGGGAATAGTAGAATGTATACTAATCTTCTATACTATCTCAATATGTTACAAAGTCCTACTCCTCTACCTCTCCTAGAAGCCAAGGGTCTTCTAATAGCTCAGCGGCCGACGCTCTCAATTCTGGCGTCCATCTAACCATTTTGCGGACAAAGTCGAGGAATCCTTTCTTATTGGAAGACTCGAGATTCCTCTCGGATTCTTCCCAAGACACTGATGGGACAGGATTCAGACACTTCCAGTTCCCTGTTGTATGTATATTAGGTTGGGGGATAAATACAGATCTTTAGGCTCAAGTACTTACCTTTGTCATCGAAGTAAACGGAACTGCACTCACTTCGCTGGAGGAACTCGAGGGGGGGAGGTCCCAACAGGCCAACTATACCTGCAAGATGGAAGCGATTTCCATAATTGTTTGTTTTGGGATCAAGCCCATCAAACATGCGCCTGTTCTCAAACATGTCCCAGACCTAGAATTTCTCATTAGTATCGCGCTATTAACAACATGCAGGAATATTCGCACCATGACTCCGACGTTCCATATGTCCACAGGATAGCCCCAGGGGATCTCTAGAATGACTTCGGGAGCCCGGTAGGGATCCGGTTGGATGTCATGGCAGTGCTCAACCTGTCCATTCCGAGCAAGGGAGAAGTCACACAGGACAGGGCGGCCAAACTTTGTTAGAATACCAAAATTTGCGGTTCTGTAGAGATTATATCCATTGACACTTTTGTAGAGGCTCGATGTGGCTATTTCCTCAGTGTCAAGCTGTTCCATGATAGATGGATCGACTAGACCTAGCAATATATTCTCTTCTTTGATATCTAGCACTTTGTTAACATTCGATAGAGCATTGTATGAGGAGTAATCTGACCTGTGTGAATGATATGGCACTCGGTATGCAAAAAATCTAGTGCGAGCAGCAAATGGATCAAAATCTGCTTAAGCATTGCCTCGGGGAATTTGCGATCTGGGTGAAGATACCGAAGGCTCAATATGTCGTTGGAAAGAAGGTCGTGAACTACACATTGATGAAGATTCCCATCTCTGCTCGTGACCAAAAAGGAATCCTGAATAGTGCGGACATACATTTTGCCAGGATGGTCGAGATTCCCGGTGCTAAGATGTTTGTAGATGGCAGTTTCATTGTCAATCTCATCTTCTGCAATTAAATCGTGGGCGTAAAGTTTCAGTGCTGCATGTTTATTCGTGCTATGTATCTGGTCAATGCTGGACTCCATTTGACGCCCTCCGAATTTCACTCACGTCAGGTTACGACAACACCAAATCGTGCTTGCTGATCCGAAGCCAAGTTTTGCCACGACCTCGTACTTTTTATTGATGACTTCGCCCAAGGTCATCGGGTAGAATTGTTCGAAGCCCACCTCCCTTTCTTCTTCAAAAGGAGTGGCCGACGATGATATAGAGTGCCATTTGATGCGGCCTGCGATAAACAAGGACGGAGACGATATAGGACGAGATATATGCAAGACTGGCGTGCGCAACTGCAAGAAGATACGAGGGCGAGAAAACATGGAGGTTTTCACACTACAGGTAAGAGATTGCGAGGTGACTGGAGGCGACCTCGGATATCTATGCGCCGCACTTGATATTTGTGCAGCCCTGGAGGTAATCTGTTGTATGTTGCTAAGGCATCGAAGAGATATGAGAGATGCGGGTTATCAAATCCTGGGTGTCAAAAATCCTGGGTGTCAAAAGGGGGACTGTGTTGAGAGCCAAAGAGGGAAAGTTGCAGCATCTACAGAGGTTCGAGGACCAGAGAGATGAGGTTATTAGCATTAGCACCTCACCGAGAACACCAATTGTATTTATGGTGGATCAATGGATTTGGATGGTATCGTTTGGTGTTGTGGGTGTGCTATGAAAAGGCCTAGTTCGGTACAGGTGAAGTCCGTTACAGCCGTGTGAGTAACTAGCTTTAAAACGCGATTTTCCTACTCTACTAAAAAAAGGTAGAATCACTGAAAACCGATGTGCCCTACCCCCTATTATATAATAATAATACCTTTAGAGCTTTAGCTCTACTAGATAGTTAAACTATAGAACTTTTTAACTTACTATATATACTTTTTATTATATATAGAAACATTATTATTTAATAATAGAGAGAATAGTAAAAACTCGATTTTAGTAAGGCTTATTCTAGTAGCCCCGCTAAGGTTCTACTAAGACTCTAGCTTTAAAATAGCTTTTCTATCTCTCTTACTATTATTAAATAATAATATCTCTAATATATTTTATAAGTAAGTCGTCTATCTAAGCGAGTCGTCTACTTTTTTAATCTAGTATTATTATAATATAAAATACTTAATACTATATATTTTATTATAACTATAGACGCTATCTAGTATAATTTAAAAATATTACTATCTTCTATATCTAATATTTCTATCTAATAAGTATAAGAATTATACTTAGTTTTACTATAATAGCTATAGTATCTATCTACGCGAACTCTCTTTCTAGACTCTTTATCTTATTTCTAGTCGCTAGTTTCCTTAGAAGTAATTAAATTAGCTATCTCGTCTACTATTAATATCTTCTAACTCTTAATATACTTCTCTATTATAGACCTAGCTACTATCGAGCGTATAACTCGCTTATAGCTACTCGCTAGCGTCTATAAAGTCTACTATTTCTAGCCTAGCCTAGAACTATTTCTATAATAAATCGATATTTCTATACTTATTAATTCCTTAGCTATCTCTATATTATAGAACCTCTAGAAGTCTTCTCTTTTCTTCTCTTCTCTTCTTTAGCTTTAGATCTTTAATTAAACGATCTCTTTATTACGAACTATATACTAACACGTGATAAGTAAAGACTAGATAGCGTTCTAATAGATTAAAGTACTATTTATATATAACTCTTAGAAAGATATTATAGAGTAATAGACTAGTAGTATAAGATCTTATTATATTAGTAAAGATTATATAATAGAGTTCTTATATAATAGAGTCCTTAGAGGCTATTAGAGTCCTTAATATTTAGAACTCTCTTTAAGTAAGAGACTCTAATAGAGAGACTTCTCTTAAGCGAGAGACTCTAATAGAGAACGAAGGTTCTATATAAGACTAGTACGTCTACTATTAGATAGAAGCTTTATATCTAACTTAATATTATATTATTATTACTATCTTAATAGCTTTATAGTTAAGTAACAAGTTTACCTCTAAGTAAACTACTTAATATAAACCTCTTTATAAGTAATCTAACTCGATAAGACTTAGTTAGCTAGTTAGTTTAAGAATTATTATACTTTAAGTATCTAAGCTTAGAAGTTTAAATCGAAACGATATTAACTACTTTATTATCCTTATATACTCTACTAGTATCTATACTAGCGGCTACTACTATATCTATATCTACTTCTACTCTAGTTATAGTACTTTAAGAGAAAGTTAAGATTTCTCTTTCTAAGACCTTTAATAGATCGCTAGAGAAACTCGCGAAGTTTCTTATAAAAGTATCTATATACTTAGCCTTCTATACTAGCTAGTTTCTCTCTAAGATAGACTAAGTTATTTAGATCACGACTTGTCTAGAAGAAGTAGTCTATAACTAGATAGAACCTTATCTAGAGGATTTTTAGACGAATAAGATAATAGATAGTAATATCTCTATATTAATATTAGATTATATATAAGACTTATTTAGAAACCTTAGAGGATTTAAAGAGAAGATAAACTAGACTTTTAAGAATATAGATATAAAGAAGAAAGTAGTCTATATCTTATATACCTTAACCTAGAAGAGGTTAGTAGTCTAGTACGCTTTATAATTTTAGTAATAGTTAGCTTATATAGAATAGAACGATAAAGCTCTATAAGAATAGTTCTATCGAGGACTTAAGTATAATATAAAAGATAAATTAGCTAGAGATAACTTCTCTAATACCTTAAGTAAGCTTACTAATAAAGCTATTAAAATTAATAACTAAAACTATAAATATAATCTAGAGAAAAAGAGTAACTATAGATATTAAGAGAACTATAGTAATAGATAAGATAGAGATAACTCTATAGAAATTAATACTACTATATAATAACTCTTTAATAGTAAGAAGAGCTATTAGTAGAATAACTTTCTAAAACGAAAGAAACTTTTCTAAAAAGAACGAAACTAATAATATAAGTAGAACCTCTACTTTTTATATAGCCTACCTAGCTATAGAGTAAGTAAATATTATAAGAAGGCTAATTCTTCTAGAAAGTATTAAGTTAATACTACTATTAGAAAGAAAGTAGTATTACTTAAGAAAATTAGTCTATCTAATAGAGAGCTAGAAGCTTATAGATATAGAATATAAGTAGAAACTAAGGATAATCTAATTCTTAAGTAATACTATAATAGTCGATCTAAGTCTAAATATATATTACTACTATAATAAGAGATTAAAATAGTAGAGTCTTCTTTAGACTTATTACTCTTATTAGAGTTATTAGACTTATCTAATAAAGAATATAACTAGAATAATAAACCTTACTAAGACGAAATATAGATATTTATTAGATGTCTTATATAAGAAAACTAATAGATAGATCTTAAAGAAATTAAATTAGACTTTTAGACTCCTTATATAACTAGAGAATAGAATCTAGAAGTACTAGACTAATATCGAGTCTAAAGTAATAATCTAATAAGTATTATCTTTAGAAACCTTAAAAGCGATCTAGAGACTATAGAAGGAAAACTAAATATCTAGTATATCGAAGATATCTTTAAAACTACTATAGCGAAGTAAAGAGAAAGAGAATAACCTTTCGACTAACTATAAGTAGAAGAATATTAGAGTCTAGAAGTTATATTAGAAGATATACTTATATAGAAACGCTATTATCTAGAATCTATATCTATATAGAAAACTAAGAAATAGTTTATAAGTAATAGATCTAATTCTAGTATAAACGTAGAATAGTAAATAGTCTATACTATAACTAGTAGTAATTTAAACTAAGTAATACTCTACTCTTAGATAAATAATCTCTAAGTAGTAGAAACTAATAGAAGGAATAAGAGTTTTAAGGTCTAGTTTATTAGACTTAAAATCTATACTACCTTAGAAGATAGATAGTTAATAGTAACTATAAAGATTAAGAGAAAGAAACTCTAAGTTATAATTAACTCTAGAGCGATAGATAACTTTCTATCTCTATTAGTACTTAAGAAGCTAAATGTCTCTATTATAAAAATAAGACTATACTAGCTAGATATAGCTAATAGAATATATCTAGCTAATAGAATAGATATACTATATTAAAACGAAGTTATTAATTAGTAAATAATTCTAATAAAACTTACTATCGAAGAATACTACTTAGATATATAATTTAATATTATTAAGATTAGAAGCTAAGATATAATACTTAGTATACTATAGATTAGAGAATATAATCTAGATATTAACTAGAAAGCTCGAAGAATAACTTTTAGCTAATATAACTTAAAGGTTTATACTTATATCTATATAGCTAGAATAAGATTAGTACTACCTCTTCTAATATATTAAGATATCTTACTAAGAGTTCTCTATAGAATAGTAAGAAAGCTAATAACGAAATATCTATTTAGTATAGAGAATTCGTAGAATTATTTAAGAACTCTAAGAACTTATAAGCTCTTCTAGAATATTATCTATAGAATTATAAGATTAAATTTATTAAGAGTTATAATCTTAAGAAATAGAAAATATAGCTATATAGCTAGAATAAGCTATAACGCTTTAAAAGCTATATTGTCGATAGTTTAAAGAAAGGTTATATTTAAAGATCTAGATTATCTATTCTATTAAATATACTAGTTATTAGTAAAAAGAATAACTTAATAAGTCGAGTCTATATTAACTACTAAGAAGTAAATAAAGTAATAATTAAGAACACTTATCTTCTACTAGAAGGATAATATCTACTAGATATAATTATCTCTACTAAGATATTTATAAAACTTAATTAACGAAATATATATAATATAGTTTACTATCGAGCGACGTATATTATTAAGCGATATACTTTCCTCTACTCTACTATCTAAAGAGTAAAATTAAATAATTATAATATATTATATTAATTAATCTAAATCTAAATCTAATAAACTAGAAGTATCTATAGCCTCTTAATAAGTTCGTATATTATAACTAGACTTTCTATAGATACTATATCGTTGTCTAGATAGCTATCTCTTCTTTTATCTACTCTTCTTAGAGCGCTTATTACGTCGAGCCTATTTCTCTACTTCCTTCTAAGCTAATATGTTCTATATATTCTCTATAGTAAGTATTCTCTCTTAATAGACCTAAGTCTTTTTAGCTCTCTAGCGTTTACTTAGTACTTTATTTACCTTATAAAGAGTATAGACTTCGACTAATAATAAAGTTATCTTATAAGCTAACAGCTCTATACTCTTAGCTAATATAGCTATTATCTAGAAAATAGAGGTTAGTAAGCTTTCTTAATAATATATAATTCGATTCTTAACTAATATCGTCTATAAAAGAGTATTAGTTAGGTTATAAGGAAGAAGTCTATAAGACCTAAAGGTTAATATTAGTAGAGAAGGTCTATAATACTATATTTCGCTTATATATTCTTAACTAGTCGATACTATACGCTAATAAGCTCTAGATCTTCGTATAAGGCTCTTTAGAAGTTATAAACACGATTAAAACGCGTCTTTAACTCTAGTCGTCGTTAAATAAATTAATATATCTAGTTCTTACTAATATATAGTATCTCTTAAGATTTAAGTAGAAGATTTACTATATCTTTAATACTAGTTAGATAGAGCGTAAATCCTCTTAAATCTAGAGCAAGTATATATTAAATAATCGCGTCCTTCTCTAAGTCGTTTAATTTATAATAATTAGCTTTAATTTTAGAGCGATAGGTTTAGCTAGCTATTCTATATTAAAGTGTTACTTTAGAGATCTTATAGATCTTTACTATAGAGTGTTTACTTAGCTTTTTAGACGTTCGAATAGCCTTAATAGCTAGAATAATTCGCGCTTCTTAGGTTTAAATTTCTATAATAAATAGTTGAAAAAACGCGTCTTAAAGTTTATAAGAAGTAGAGTAGAGAAAAGTATATCGCTTAATAATATATATCGCTTAGTAGTAAACTATATTATCTTAATTAGAATTAAGATAGAGAATAAATAGAAAACTATATTTAGATTACTCTTAAGACTCTATAAGTATATAGTAATACTATTCGAGTTAGCTATAGCGCTAGTAATCTACTAGAGATAGAATAATAATATTCTAGAAAGTCTTCTAGAGGTAATAGTTATCTATTACCTAGACGACATTCTAATCTACTCTAATAAGATAGAGGAATATAAGAGTTATATATAAGAAGTTATAAAAAGACTTACTATAGTAAACTCTTAACTTAAATTATTAAAATATAAGTTTAGAGTAACTTATATAAAGCTTCTAGACTAGATAATATCTCTAGAAAGAGTAGAGATTAATCTAGATAAAATTAAGAATATTATTAACTAGAAATTACTAAAAAATATTAAAGATATTTAATACTTCTAGAGACGTACTAACTTCTACTATTAGTTTATAGTAGACTATACTAGAATATCTAAACTAATAATAAATCTTATATATAAAGATATATCTTTTATATAGAACGAGATTATAGAAATAGTCTTTTAGATAATAAAGAAACACTTTACTAAGAAACTAATTCTATATAGCTACGATCTAGAGAAACTAAGTACTATAGAAATAGACTTATTAGATATAGTAATAGATACTATATACCTTTAACTAGACGAAAATAGAAAATTAATATCTATAGTCTACTACTTAAGAATATTAGACCTAGTATAATAGAACT
>LKTO01000172.1:0-89127 GCA_001399465.1 Hymenoscyphus scutula
TGCTATAGACTTAAGCGAGAATCCGGTCTTTCACGAACGTACTAAGTATATGAACGTGAAATATCACTATATAAGAGACCTTATAAATAGAGGTATTATAGACGTTATATACGTCTCTACCGAGGAACAGAAGGCAGACGGCTTTACTAAAGCCTTAGATAAAGTTAAATTTAAGAGGTTCTTAGAAGAACTTAACTTTATATAAAGTATTCTTTAAAAGAAGCTTTATATATAGTATTAACTTTAAATACTCTCTTTTAAAAGAGGCATTCTTTACTTAGTCTTTTATAACTCTCTACTCGACTCTATCTAGATTACTCTCTATAAAAGAGGTTATCTTTTCTAAATTATAAGTCTCTTATTTATTTCTTTTATTTTTATAAATATATATATTATATATTCTTACTTCTACTTTAAAGTTAAGTAAGAAGCCTCTATTATAAGTAAAGTACTTATTAAGAGAGTGTGTTTCATTTAGGTAATAATTACCTTACTTAGTAATAGACTTTTAGTTTAAACCTTAGTCTGTTCTCGCCTAATTCTAGAATATTCGATCACGTAAACTAGAATATTCTAGTATCTCTATTGATTTATAAGCACTTCTATTATATTTATAATCTATAGAACCTCCTAGAATCTCTCTAAGGAGTACATATAGACCTTTACTAACCTTATAGTTAGAAACTAAGTCAATTAAATAAGTTATTTTCATAAGTCAATTTTACTCTTTTAATTCCCGGTGTACTTAATAGTCATCTAACTATTCTACTTCCACTGTCTCTATATACTTTATATATAGTCTATACCCTTTACCTCTTACACCTAGTAAGCTCTAAAAGAGGCTAGAGATAGCTAGTTAATAGATGTCTAAGACTTTACCTTATAAAGTAATAAGTATATTTTAAGGTTATTAAAGTAGACATCTAATTTACCTATATCTACTAAAGAAAGTAAGAAAGAGATATCTGTCTAGAGTAGAGAGAATTTAATTAGGTCGATAGACAAGTTAATATATATAGAGTCTAAGAATCCCGCTATACTAATACTAAAGTAATTACTATAGTATAGGAGGTACTAGAGATATAGAAGACTTAGAAGGTATAGAGAGTATAGTAATACCTCTAGCCGCCTAGACAGGTTAAGTTTACTAGACAGCTTAAGCTTTTTAGAGTTTAAAGAGGCTTATACTCGTCTAGGGTTACTTTACTATAGTTATATCTAGAGGAATAGAGTCTAGAGAGATTTAGAGTATCTAAGAAAGGTTTTAAGAGCTACTTTAAGGAATCGCCTAGAGACTACTTTAAGGATTACCTAGAGAAGTATCTTAAGTAGTACTTTAAGTAGTACTTCTAGTAATAGCGCGAGGAATACTTCGAGGCTAAGCTCGAGAGATCGTCTAGAGACTACTTTAAGAATTACCTAGAGAAGTACTTTAAGGCTAAGCTCCTTAAGGTTAAGCAGGTAGTTAGCTAGGTAGTTAAGTAAGTACTTTAGTAGCGAGCTAAGTAGACTAATAGATAGGTAATTAAGTAGGTCGATAAGTAGACAGTTAAGTAGACAGTTAAGTAGGTTATAGAGAATCTCTCTATTAAAAGAAGAGGTTATATATTATCTTATATCGTTAATTAAACTCTATTAAATTTATATCTCTATTTATTATAATCTTAGGCGACGTTATAGTATTAGGCCTGTCCTTTTCCAGGGGGTTTAGCCGCTGTTTTAAGGGGGGTCGAACCCTAAGAAATCATTACGTGTCGAGCCAGGCCTTCGTCCACCGGCTGATCGTCGGAGCTTCCAGGAACCCCAAACGTCAGTCATCTTTTAATTTTCGACTCTTGACTTTAATCTACTCAACTCCGATCCACTCGGGAAACAACCCTCTAGGAAACAACCCTAGATTATTTCTGACCATAGGCGTCACTATCGCTGTAATACTTCTAGGACTCTAAGTTCTTTACTCACTAGACATACTTATATACCCTCTTTAACCCCCCCTCCTTACAACTATTACTTCTCAACAACTATAACATCCTTATGTTTCTCTCCACACCCTTCACTCTTCCCATCACTCTTCGCAGTAACGCTATCACTAATACTGCCCCTTCCTACAGCACAACAAACCTGTCGACCTCATGGCCCTAAGACAGCGTAAACCCACCGTCCTGCCGAAGTAAAACATATTAGTACAGGACCTTTACAGTTGTGTTAAGCGTTGTCGACCCAAGCCTAAGACCTAACGTTCGGCCGAATACTACTAGAACCTTATCAAGCGGCATGACAACCTAAAGACTGTCATTTAAAACAGCTACGCTACTACTACTAAGGACAATCTTTCGAGTATTCGAGGTAAATTTACTAGGTAAGAGAACGATCTTCTCAGATTAGTAGAGTTAACTATAATAACTCTCGACTAGGTTTTACGACAATCAACTTAGGAAGAATTAGCGCTCTATGATCTAGGACTACTCTAGGGGAACCACGCTAGCATTCTTCTAGTATATCTATAATAAGGATAGAGTAAATAAGAGAGGTACAATATAGTAATACGTTATATAGTTCAAGATACTATTCAACAAAGAGAACAGCTGTCTTATAGATACTAATAATAGGAAAGAGGTTCTAAAGGTATACTACTCTCTATTAATACTTTATCTAAGGTTACTAATACCTATAGTATATTAACACGCTAGAGTTAGACAACATAGTTAAGTTAAAGCCTGTATTAGGCGTAGACAACCTTCTACTTCTACTTAATTACTATTAGGCCTATAACACTTCTATATTCTCTATAGAGCGGCAGCGAGTAGAGTTTATACTAATTCTACTCCTCCTTTTTAGTACTAGGTGTCGGCCTACTAAGCTTGTCGATACTAGTAAGAATAGAAAAGAGGATATTAATTCTAATTCTAATAATTTTAAAGTCGTTAATAATAATGATCTCGTTAATAAGATTAAGGACGATTTTAGTATTAAGAATAATATAGACTCTAGTAGCTATAACAACGACGCTTTTAATAGTAAGAGGCCTATAAACGAGGTTAAGGAGGATATTAGATACTTTAATACGCTCTACTATAAGGATATACATCTACTAGTTATATATAGTTCTATTAGTAGAGAGCGAGATATACTAGCTATAGAGATTATATTAGCCTACTATAAGGGATATAAGAGACGCCTAAAGCTATATATTAAATAATCCCCTTAGATATATATACTAATAAACTAATAGGTATTTATAGTATAATATTCTTCTTTACTAAAGTAGACGATCCGATTTTCTGTTCTATTACCTACCTTATATCCCTCGCTCTTATAGACAACGCTTTTAATACTCTAAGTCTAACTACTCTAGCGTGAATCTTTAATTATAAAGTATAGGGTCCGGTTATATATACGCTGCTACGCTAGAAGCGGGAACAGCTTAAGAAGCTAATCTTTCGTCGAGAGAGGCGCTCTACTAATAAGTATATACTAGATAAGCCTCTCTTATACTCTTAATTCAGGCACTACCTTGACCGGCTTAGACTTACGACGAGCTTTAAGGAGAAGCTAACAAGCTATTACTTTTAGCGTAGGATAGTAAATGTTGTTAATTATAAGTTGTTCTATAGTATTTTATAAAAATAAGTAGAGATAAATTTACTAATATAGATGTTCTTAATATCTAGGTACTACTACTAATACCGTTAGAGACTAGGTTATATAACATAAACTGAACTCGGCTATATATAATAGATCCTATATTAATAAACAGGTATAGTTTAATATCTAGTCTACTATTCTTAAGCATCTCTCTACAGATAGAGTCCTTTGTATACTAACCTATATAAGCCTTATACGTAATCCTCGTACTCTAATTCACGTACCTAACAACATCCTAGCCGCCCTCCTCTTCGATCCAGCTATCGTTGCCCTTAAGCAGGAGTAGGAACGGTTAAAAGCTAGAGTATATAGAGTTTAGAGGACAGATATTAAAGTAAATGTTCAGCGACTTACTATAGAAATTAGTAGTACTAGAAGTATACAACGAAAGACTATCTCTAAAGAATACTAGGCAGACTACTTCCGTCGCTGCCTAACAGAAGATATTAAGAAGTAAAACCGCGAGCAGAAGAAGAAAGAGTATATCAAGCCTATAGTTAAGCATCAGATCTCGTAAAGGATGTAGCTATCTAATCTTATTTATACTTATATTCTAAATATTACACTATAGAACGTAGTAAATCGCTGGATTCAGGCCGCTAATCTTATACAGGCTCTTTACAGTTGTCGCGAGGTGCTCTCTCGCTACCGACTTCGCGCCGCACCTACTTCACCTCTAATTTTTAAAGAACAGTCTCACGAGGTTGATCCCCTTATACTAATTTTCCCTCTCGTCTATACTACGACTTAGTATCTATTCTATATTAGAGACGAATCAAAGAGCTACGAAGAGTAGATAGACTCTTTTTGCCGCTCTATAAAGATAATAGATTATGTTAAACAGAATCACCTCTAAGGAAAAGATCTAGAGGCTAAGATAGGGTGTTATCACCTAACTTATAAGTCCTAGCGTCTTATTCTTAAACACGTATAGCATTTTAAATAGTATATATAAACTATATATAGTATTATACTTCAGGAATTAAGATTTATACGTTCGATAAGATAGACTAGTTTACTATTTCTTTAATATATTCTCTCTATATAACTAGCTACGATTTTTTAACTAGAGCCTTATTAGAGTAATAATTAGATTAATTATAGAGAAGGAAGAGTTCTAAGCAGTGTAAAAATTTATATATAGAGAGTAGTTAAAGCTAAGGGTTAAGTCTAAGCTAGTTATAAAATATAGCTATATTTACTCTTTCTTTAGAAATTAAAAACCTTTATAGAAGACTCTATAGACGAAGCGACAGATAACGAAGAGGCAGCTATTATAGATTCTAATAATGTTCTAGAGTCTAAGTATAATAGCGACTTAGTATTATAAATCATATATTAGTATATAATAAGTAAAGACTAGGCGGCCGTTCTAACAGGCTAAGTATATTTGTAGACTTATAGTAAATAGAGATCGGTTAGGTTAGCTAAGCGATCTAAGGATTTCCTTATATTTAGTTATATAATATAATAAGCGATATAGTTAAGTAGTCGACTAGAGCAGCTACGAGTAGAAAGGTTCTATATAAGGCTAGCACGTCTACTATTAGATAGAAGCTTTGTACTTAACCTTAATATTATATTATTATTACTACCTTAATAGTATTATAGTTATATAACGAGTTTACCTCTAAGTAAACACCTAGTATATTCTTACCTCTTCTTATATACTAACTAGACAAGACTTAGTACCTTCGTTAGTTAGTTTAAGAATCGTTATATATAGATTACTAAGATGAGACACTATATATAATATAGATATATAATTTAGTCTAAGTACTTCCTTATAACCTTATAGTACTCGAGTAAATATAGCCTCTACTTCTACTAGCTTACCTTAGTTAGAATAGAGTAGTACTCTCGATAGATAGTTATCTAATAGATTATCTATAGATATATCTATATCTATATCTATAGATATATTAATTTAAATTATCTACTATTATCTAATCTAATAGATAATTTAATTCTAGAATCTATAGATAACTACTAGATATCTAATAGAGGTAAATATATAATATAGTTTACTATCGAGTAGCTTATATTACTAAGTAGTCTACTTTAAAACTTATATAAAAAACGTCTATATATAACTATATATCTTATATATTTATAAATATATTTATTTAAGATTAAAATATTATTAAAGAAATAAGGTTTTAAGATTATAATAATATTAATTTTAAATCTTAATAAGCTTTAATTAATAATTTACTTAAAAAGACCTCTATAATTATTAACTATTTTTTCTTTTTTAAGTAGTATATTAGTATAAGCTAAGTAATACTTAATAACTAAGATTAAAGAATAATTATATATTAATAAAACTAAGATTTTAATTTTAGATATTTTTATTTATAAATACGTAAAGTATATAACGTGGTTTACCACCGAGCGACGCATATCACCGAGCGACGCACTTTCCCCTACCCTGCCACCTAAATGGTAAAATTAAATAATCACAACATATTATATTAATTAATCTAAATCTGAATCTGATGAACTAGAAGTATCTACAGCCTCTTGACAAGTTCGTGTATTATGACTAGACTTCCTGTAGGTACTACATCGTCGCCCAGACGGCTGCCTCTCCTTTTGCCTACCCTTCTCAGAGCGCTTGTCGCGTCAAGCCTGTTCCTCTGCTTCCTTCTGAGCTAATACGTCCTACGTATCCTCTACAGTAAGTGCCCCCCCTTGACAGACCCGAGTCTTTTTAGCCCTCCGGCGTTTACTTAGTGCTTCATTTGCCTTCCGAAGGGTATAGACTTCGGCTGATAATAAAGTCATCTCATGAGCTAACAGCTCTGTACCCTTAGCTAATGCAGCTACTGTCTAGAAAATAGGGGTTGGCGAGCTTCCTTGATGACGTGCAATCCGATTCTTAACTAATGTCGTCTGTAAAAGAGCATCAGTTGGGTTGTAAGGAAGGAGTCTGTGAGACCCAAAGGTTGATATCGGCAGAGGGGGTCCACAATACCATATTTCGCCCGCATATTCTCAACTAGTCAATACCACGCGCTAATGAGCTCTAGATCTTTGCACAAGGCTCTTTGGAAGTCGTAAACGCGATTAAAACGCGTCTTTAACTCTGGTCGTCGTTGAATGAATCGATATGCCTAGTTCTTGCTGACGCATAGTACCCCTCGAGATTTGAGCAGGAGATTCGCTATATCTTCAACACTAGTTAGACGGGGCGTAAATCCTCTCGAATCTAGATCAAGTATATATTGAACAATAGTGTCCTTCTCTAAGTTGTTCAATTTGTAACAATTAGCTTTAATTTCAGGGCGATGGGTTCAGCCAGCTATTCTATGTCGAAGTGTTACTTCAGGGACCTTGTAGATCTTTACTGTAAAGTGTTTACTTAGCTTTTTAGACGTTCGAATAGCCTTGATAGCTAGAATGATTCGCGCTTCTTGGGTTTGAATTTCCATAATAAATGGTTGAAAAAACGCGTCTTAAAGTTTATAAGGAGTGGGGTGGGGAAAAGTGCGTCGCTCGGTGATATGCGTCGCTCGGTGGTAAACCACGTTAGTTATATATAGACGTTTTTTATATGAGTTTTAAAGTAGGCTACTTAGTAATATAGGCTACTTGATAGTAAACCACGTTAGTGTTTTTAGTGTTTTTAACTTTTTGTCTAGTAATTAGTTAGTAAATTCTAGAGTAAAGGGTTCTAATACACTAACCTCTAGAGGTCAGTTTAGAGCTGACTAAGCAGCGCGCACTCTACTAAAATGATCGCGCGTTGTATTTACATCTACTAACACTCTGATTTTAACTATAATTAATATACGCTCGATATAACTACATGAAATAAATCCTATAATATAGAGATGCTTACCGTTTACGTTGTTTTAGCTATATTGTTAGCCTCATCGCGAATGCCTTTACTACTAACAAGCTATTAAAGCCTCTTCGATTTTCTAGACTACAAGTAGCTCCTAGCACGCTAAAACCGCCTAAACAAGTCTAGGAACAGTCTATAGATACTATTTCTAAAATATATATAATTATAACATTTATTAATAGTTCTATATAATAAGGTAATAAGTAGAAAGAGATAAATTAGTATAAGACTAGCGACGAGATTCTCGTACTAATTCGCGATAACGCTACTCGATAGTTCTTAATCTATTTAATACTCACTCGTATAGTAGTAGTAAGGATTACTATTAAGCTTTTTATCTCTCGCTATCTCAAGCCTATAAAGAAGAACGATAAGTGTTTAAAAGAGTACTAAATAAAGAAGGAAGATTAGTTATATATTAACGATATTCTTAGATTTATAGAGCTACTTTACACTCTAATTAAAGAGCTTAAAGGTAAAGTAGAAACAGGTATTAAATCTCTCTTATTTATTACTTTAAATTAACACTTTAGTAGGAATATATAAGTATATTAGTAATATACTTCTAGTGTATATACTTATCTAAGATTATCTTAATCACTAACTTAAAGCTTTTACGCCTTCTCTAGACAATAATAAAATCCTTCTATATACGAATACTCTTAATATAAAAGCTAAGCTTAAAAAGTATCGCTATCTCCTTTAATCGGTTATCTATTACGCTACTATCGTTTCAGTACTATAGGCAAAGTAGATATACCTTAAAGAACAACTTAATTAGAATAAATATAATAAGGCTCGAAAGAAGGTCCTCGATCTATAGAATAGTAAGTATACGCCTTTACTTAACGCTACTTCTAAGGCTTTACTTCTAGTACTACTTTTAAAGGCTTAAAAGTCTCTTCTTTCTAACTATATATAAGCTTAAGGTACACGGAATCTAAATACCTTCAAGGACGAATATAACCGATACTATCGATCGCTACTTATTATAGAGCATCTATAAGGCTACCTAGCGTAGTAGAAAGCGAATATATTAGAATATCCTTACCTTACTTAAATAGTAAGAGATATACTCTTGATTCTAGGTATATTAGCTAAAGTTAAGCGTCTATTTTCAAGTATAAAGTATATAATACTACTAGTAAGAAATAGGCTTAATATAGACGAAATAGAGGTAGAAGAGTATATATAAAGCTAGATAATAGCTAGAATAGTCTTAGATAACTATTATAAGTATTTAAGTATTTAGATATAAGTATATAAGAACTCTTAATTATAAGAGAACCTAGATTAGCCTTAATTTATTACTTTTATTACTCTTTTATCTCTCTTTATTACTTTTATTACCTGTTTATTATTATTTTCCTCGCTTTTATTATCTAATTAGACAATTATCTAGTAGATATCTAGTATCTACTAGATATATTAATTATTTAATAGTTTAGATTAGATATATTATTAATATTAGTAGATTAGATTAGATATATCGATTATTTACTAGATAACTATCTATCGAGAGTACTAGAATAGAGCTTACCTAGATTATAAAACGTATCGAGTGTCGATATATAGTCTAGTCTAAGCGCCTTCTTACTATCTTAGAGCGCTTAAAGATATATCTTCTTAGCCTTATTAACTATTAAGAGTGTCGATATATAGTCCGGCTTAGTAATAGTAATAGTATATATATACTAATAGTATAGTAATATAGTAGAGTAATAATAATTTTTTTATATACTATCTATTCTCTATAATATACTATTAGTATTTTTCTATAGTATAGTTTAATTTAGTAGTATATAAAGCTAATATTAATCGTATTACTATATACTACTAGTATACTATATAGCTTAAAATTAAGCTTTTTATACTAGATTTTCACTCTACGATTTTTAGTCTTAATACATATAACTATATAGTATAATAACAAGCTCTAGTAATATTAGCTCTAATATTCGAGGTTATAGCTCTAACTTAATAGAGTATTTTAAAAAAAGAATTATCTAAATAGCTCTTAAATTAAGCTAAGAATATAATATTCAGTTTAGAGAGTAAAAGTAGTCTATATAGAATAGAGGAATTAATAAAATTTAAAAATACTAGACTAAATATATTAATTATATATCTAATTTAATAGATATAATAGTATAAGTTAGTATATTATAATACTATAATTCTATTCTTTAAATCTATCTATTTAAATTATATTAGTTTTAAAAAAATTCTACTAAGCTTATTACTCTAGAAAAAAGTTCTAGAAAAATATATTAATTAATTAATTAATTATAAACTAGCTTACTATATTATATATCTCTATCTAAACAGAACATATAGAGGCTTAAAAGAAAGCTCTAAGCTAGAGCTTTCTAATACTATTAAAATAATTAGATCTATCGAGAGACTAATTTTTAATCGCGATATAAATTAATATCCTCTATTTTAATTAATTTTACCTTAGATCGCGGATCCTATACGTTCTACTATATATAGGTAAAACAAGCCTAGAACTCTCAAGCACTTTAGCGTCGTAATTATAATTACGTTTTAGCTTAAAAAGTTATATAAAAGTACCTTCTTTTCCCTCTAAAAGTCTCTCATCTTTATTTTATATTACTTTTTACCTCTCTTTTTTACTCTACTACGCTAAAACAAATATATAAAACATCTAAAGTTACTCTACTACTACTATAGTACTACTAACAACTTAAAAATTTTAACTATATTATTCTTCTATATATCCTCTTCTACTTTTAATACTACTATATCTATTTTCCGCTATAATAGGCTTAAAGTTAGATAACTTAAGTATACTAAGTACCTTAAATTCTAGAGTTATTCCTATACTCTAGAGTAAAGTAGATAGACTTAACTTTTATAGTAAATACTACGTTAGTAGTTGTTTAGATGACTAGAGGGTATAGATTAGAGTAGATAGTTTATTTCTATATAATTAAATTTATTAATTTTTATAAGTAAGTAAATCTAGAAATAGCTTTATTTTAAATCTTAGTATACTATTAGTATATAGTAGTATATATTACGTAGTAATAATACGCTTTCTAAATTTATTATATAGTACTTAATTTTATATAGTAATAAAAATTAATAAAAATACTATAGTATTTTACTACTAATAATACTAGTCTAGCTATATCGAAGTTAGCTTCGGCGTAGCTACCGAAGTATAACAGTTAGACTCTAAGTAAAACTTTAGTATTTCCTTCTTATAGTAAACTAATCTTTTAATTAAATAAGTTACTTATAACCTATAATACAAAGTTTACTTTATAGTATTTAGTATATATACTTTACTTTATTACTATACTATAACGAGTTAGAGCCTAGAAAGAGACTTAGTTAGATAACCTTAGTTACTATAACAACTAGAACTTATATATATATTTACTATACGAAAAGTAGAGCTCTACTCTTCTCTCTTTAGTTTTTATCTTTAAAAATATACTAATCTTTCGATTATATAAAGTAGCTTATAACTTGTAATATATATAATAACTAGTAGCCTCCTCTACTAAAATACTTAAGAAGTTACTCTAGCGAGAAATTCTATCGAATTTAGCCGAGTTTAGTTAGTAGAATTACTACTAGCCTTAAAACTTACCTATTCTGCCGAGCTCTACTAAAGTAGATTAGTAGCTTTTTCTACTAGTCTTACTTTACTAATTCTACTAGATTCCGCTAGAGTAGGTTAGTAGCTTTTTCTACTAGTCTTACTTTATTAATTCTACTAGATTCTACTAGAGTAGGTTAGTAGCTTTTTTCTACTAGTCTTAAAACTTGTCGATTCTACTAGATTCTACCGGATTCTACTAGGTTAGGTTAGCGCTCTATTCTACTAGCCTTAGTAGTACCACGCGATATCCTACTATTATAAACCTGTTAGGCCTCTCTAATACCTTATAGGAAAAATTTCAGAGATCTTATATTAATTCTTAACTCTTAAATAGATTACTTAAAGAACTAGTCTTTACCTTTCTCGAAAATCCGTTTTAAAAAACTATTAGTATTACGAATCATGTATACACGTAATAAGTAAAGCCTAGGCGACGTTCTAATAGAGTAAGTATAGCGCTCTCTTTCGAAGACAAGCTAGGTTCTTCTTAGAGGTTTTACTAATATATTTCTATATAATTCTATTAACGTCTTCTACGTTAGTACTATAATATAGCGCGACATAATAAAGTAAGACGAACACAAGTATATAGAAGGAAACTATATACGCTGTAAACTTTTCCTAAACTTAGAGAGTAGTTATAGTTATAGCGAAGGAGTTTAGAATACCTAGAATAGCGGTCGAACGGTTATAGTAGACTATTAGGCTTTTCTAGCTAGCGATGTAGCCTTGTTATAGACTATATATTGTTATATTAAGTACTATAAAAATGCTAGTTTTAGATGACAAGCCTATAGCTCTTCTTCTTAACAACTAGTCTTTAGCTCTTATGTCTCTAATTATTTTATCTATTTCGCGCTTCTATCTTTTCTCTACTTATTTCCTCTTTCTAGGCTTTATTATAGGCGGCTTATATAGAATAAACTTAATTAACTTAGCGAGCGAATTATTTAATTACTTCGTTATATATGTCGAAATAAGAAGAATTATAAGGTTAAGGAATTTAAGAGTAATAAAGATAGAATAGAGGTTAATTTACAGTTTCTAGAGAGACTAATAATTAAGGTAAGTAATATACTCTTAGTTAGTACCTTAAAACCTATAGATTCGCTATATTTAAGATACTATTTAAAATTAAGGTAAGAGAAAGATAAAAAGAGATTAGAATATAGAAAGAGGAAGCGAGGCTTAAACAAGACTATAACCTAAAATAGATTCCTTATAAGGAATCTATTTTAGATCTTTCTTAACTAGAATCTTTCTCTTTATAAAAGAATAAATCTACCTTATCTTAGAAGAACTTAAGATTATCTACCTTAGTATCTTTTTTCTCCTTTGTTACTATTCTTCTTAACAGGTTTATAATTAACGCCTGCCTATAATATTCTATATAACCTCTTCTTAATCGCTCGCCTGTTTACCTATAATTTATAATCGCTACCTTACTCGGATTTATCTCTTTACTAGACTTTATTATAGAATCTATTAAAGTCGACTTCTTAATAATACTATCTATAGTCGGTACGCTAATAATAAGTTTTAGAACTATAGACTCAATTTTCTATACTCTAGGCTTATAAGGTCTACTTATAATAACGAACGACTCTAGCTATACTAAAACACTTCTACTAATACTATATAATTTACTATTACCTTTAGCTATAAAATATAACGAGATAAGGTAGTATAAGCGTTATAATAGAACTATTCTATTTAAATAGATTATAAGAAATGTCGATCTTTAAGAGACCGGAATAGAGAAAACTATATAGTTCTAGTTATAAGTAATAGTTACTAGTATTCCTTAGTATATTAAAAGATCTAACTAGTAAATAGATACTTGTTCTATTTAGACCTAAGTAATAATATTAAAGATAAACAACTATAGGTCCTTCTTTATAAATACTCTTTATAGAAGGAATTTATAACTATAGCTAGTAAACTTAATATATAAGAGATACTTAACGATAAAGAGCGTAGCTAGAGGTTTAGAGAGTATAGACTTAAATATAAAGATGTAGTTAAGGAACTTTATAGTTAAGTTATAGAGAAGGTGCTTTCCTCTTTTAATAGAGACATTTGATAATAAAGGTTTTAGTTAGTATTACTAGTTAGAATTACCTTAGTATATCTTTAATCGTTCTAACGTTACTAGAAGTAGAAGCTATACTATTTAGATCAAGTGTAGAAGCTAGTTAGTAGATGTCGTTATACTTATTTCTATTTTATAGAGGGTCCTTATAGTTATAAGAAGACTAGGAAGTTCTTATATTAAATTTCGAATACTTTAAATATTCTCTATATTAGCTATTAACTCTAACCTAGATTCTCTACTATATACTTGTTAAGTATCTATAACATTAAATTTTCTATCGACTAAACTACTATTAAAAAACGATATAGAAGAGAGTTTAACCTAGTATAATCTAATATAGAATCTAAGAACTAATAAATAACCTAAGAGACTAACTCTTAGTACTATTAGAGAGGATCTAAGAAAGGTTTTACTTTAAACTCTTATAACTTCTTTAGATCTAGAATTTACTATCGGTTTTCTATATATCTTAAATAAAAGTTAGATGTTAAATTAAAAGGTACTATTAGTATTAAGCTGAAAGTAAGCGTTATTACTTCTACTCTACTAGAATCTTATATTATACTTTTAATAATATAGATAAAAATTTAAGTAAGCTTTATTAAGAATTAAGTTAAAATAAGTAAGAGGTCGGCAGATATTAATTTATAATTGATTAGTTATTTTAAATTCTTAAAGAATAAAATATATATATTTTAAGTAAAATTATACTTAGTCTTACTTAAGAAGTTAGACTTACTATTTTAGTAACTCTAAGGATTACTTTATTAATTAATTTTTCTTATCTAACAGGCCTAAGTTATATAATAAAACTAATTTAGCTAATATTCTACCTTTCGAGTTTTATTATTTAAGAAATATATAATAATAAACGAAAAGTAGAATAACTAATATACTCTTTACGTCTATTAGAAAGTTAAGAGTTATCTAATTACATTTCTACTTTTAGTTACGACTATTAACTATAGTATTATAAGAGACATTTAGAGAGGAGAATAATTAAGGTTTAACTACTACCTAGAAGCTTCTTATCCTATATTAATAGCTATCTTATAGTCTATTCTTCGACCTACTAGAGCCTCTTTAGATCTAACTCTTAGTATCCTCTACTACTATATATAATATAGACTAAAGTTATTTCTCTAGAGTAGTTTTCCTAGGTAAAGTTATAATATCTTTCTTCTATTTAACTTAAAACTACTTTATCTTTAATAAACTATATAGCATTTTCAATCCTAGAGCTAGAACTTCTAATATTTCTACTTCTTAGAGAGGCTCTTCGATTATGTTTTCGAATTCAATGAAATTTCCCTTTTTAGTAATTATAAGAGAGGGTAATATAGAGAAGAAGAAGGTAGAGAGAAGGATAGGTTACCTTTTCGATGTCTTACTATATACTAGGTTTAAAAAACATATCCTATAGATTCTATAAAGATTAGTAAATAGTATTACTTTATAATAAAATAGTAGAGACGAAATTACTTAAACTATATACTCCTTAACTCCTATAAAAATAAAAGTATACTTATAATATTAATTATATTCTTAATAATCCCTTCTAGTAAATCGTAGCCTACTACTTTCGTAACTCTAATAATCTTAACTACTAAAGGTCTAATAACCTCCTTAATAAGAAATCTAACTATCTATATACTACTAGTATCTATCTCTATAATCGTATAAGCTCTATTACTACTTATTCTATTAGTTTTATATTAAAAATATAATATTAAGAGTAATAATACTTACTAACTAGTATTATAAACTAACTTCCTCTACCGGTACTACCTAACATAGCCGCTATAGTTACTATTAACTCTAGTACTTCTAAAAAAGATTATTGTCGAACTATCTATTAATTAAAAGTTGCGAGCAAGGTTGAAAAACCTAGCGAAAACATAAGTAGAAAGCTATTTAGTAAATAAAATAAAGCTCTTATTAAAGTATCGACATAAGATTATTACTATTTAATATATAGAAGACTAATAGTAGTAGTCTACCTTTTATAATCGACGTAATATAAGAGATTCTAATAATCTAGACTCTAAATAGAACATTTCCGCTCTAGCCTAATATAAATTCAAGGTATATAGCTACTAGTTACTACTTAACCTAACTTTATTTCCTTATAAAGTATATAAGCGTAATCGACTACTATATCTATACATTCTACACTCTCGAGCTCTAGCTCTTTCTCCTATTCTTCTTATAGTTAATTTCTCGTATACTTCTCTAGTCTCTCTAGAGAATTATTTATAAAAAAGCTAATATTATCTATATGTCTAAATAGTCGACTAAGAGCTAATATAGTTTCTAGAACCTTTAGCTCGTTTTTTAGTAAGATATAAAAACCTCTCCTATTTATTATAATACTAGACAAGGTTAGAGTTTCTTCTCTAGAGTAAATAAGGTTAATTATAATAGACTAGAGACGAGAAAGCTATTTAAGAAGTACTTAGATTTCTTTAATTAGGTCCTTTTTAAAGCTACGATTAATATACCTCTAAGAGATATTAAATATAAATCGTATTCGTTAAATAAACTTAAAAGCCTTAGAAGAAAGGATTAAGTATAAAATGTTTTATAACTTCTCGTCTTATAATAAAGTATAAATTTTAAAGACGAATTTAGAGTAAACAACTTCTTAAATTTCTATATACTACTACTTATTTATAGAATATAGATTAATTAAATAATAAGTTCTCTAGTATATATAATAATAAAATATCCTTTACTCTACTATCTATATAATATTAGTAAATAGTTAATAAGTTAAGAATAGCGTCGAAAGATAGAACTTTTATACTTATAAATACTAGAATACTAGAATAAAGATACTTATAGGTTACTCTAATATATTATAATAATTATACTATAGATATATTATAATCTTATTATTATAGATATATCTCTATTATAATTACTTTTAGAGAAGAAGAGTTAGGTAATATATCTTCTATCTAATTTCTAGAGGAAGGTTAAGGAAGGTTAAGAGAGAAAAATTTCTCTAGAAGAATAAAGAGAGCCTAGAGTTAGTTATTATTTATACGCGAAGAAATAGATATTATTTATAGTCTAAGAATAAGATTAGTTAGAAGGTTTAAAGATAAAGCGATTCTAGAGATAGAATTTAGAATTTATAATATATAAAATAGAGTATAAGAAAGCTTATTATAGCTCTATATAGTTATAGTAAATTATATATAACTAGTATACTAGTAGTATAACTCGCTTAGCTAACTAAAGAATCTACTAATAGGCTAACTTTTCTTCTATTAGTATATATAGCTCTAATTTATAATTAAATATAGAGCGAACTAACTAATACTAACTATATATATTTACCTCTCTTTAGTAAATCATCTAGCCTAGAAATCTCGAAGAAATATAACACTAATAGTCGCTTAATATATATCTAGTATAGTACGACGCTTCTCTTACTAGACTAAGAAAGGTTAATTCTATTAATATAAATATTTAATAAGTTAATTCTAAGCTATATTTAGTATCTCACGGTCTAATCTAAAATCTAACATAGAATTAAACTAATAAAGTAAACATTCTATATTTACTCTTTTCTCGGCGAGGCGAATTACTAGGAGAGAGGACTAAACTAACCTCTTTATATAATTCTTATTAGCCTTACTCTTATACTATAGTAATATATGTATTAAACGCTATTAGAGGCGCGAAAACTTAAAGGATCTAGTTTATTTTCTCTACTTATCTACTTAAGGTCAATTACGTCGGCTTTATTCCTTCTAGTAATACCTAGTGTTTTCATATTCCTAGCCTAGCCCGGCCTAGAGAGCAGTCGAATCTAGGCAAGCTACCTCTCCTAAGCGAGAGGAGATAACTCTTACTCTAAATTAGATAGTATAGAAGAGGCTAGACAAGGCTTAAGGAGGAGGCGATAGTAAGAAAGGAGAAGTAAAAGGAGAAAGAACAAGAAAGAATAATATAGACTAGGCTAGAAGCGATATAAAGTACTAATAAATTCGAAAGTAGTAAAATTATTAAAAGTATTAAAACAAGTAAAACTAGTAAGAAAGTATATAAATATAGCCTAAAAAGCTCTAAAATTCCTTATATACTCTGTTCTAGTATTGTTCTACCTAATCTTATATAACCTAATTTCCTTTACCTTACTACTTGCCTTAAGCCTTTCGATCTATAATTAGCTACACTCGAAGGCACTAAGTAGCCTTAATTATATCTAGTATACTATCGAAAGGCTAGAACGTCTAGTAACGCCTCTAGATAAAATGATCCCACCACCTTCTATACTAGGAGCTCTATTGAAAAAGATCTCTATAGACTATATTTAGTAGTAGGTTGAGAACAGCCAGGCAATAATTTACGAGGGCGCACCGCTACCAAGGTCAAAAGCTATAGATAAGAACGAGGATACTATTTATCTACTACTAGCAGGCGGATAAGATTCATTAGAGTTGAAGTTCTAGATTATAAGATAGTAATATTTTCCTTTCGCTAGCAAGATCGTAAAAAAGGTAAACAGTATTTCTATTACTAATAGCTTCCCAGGAAAAGGATCAAAGAAGCTTAAGCCTTTCATTAACCCAGTAACAGAAAATGCAGACAGGGACGCATTAGCAGCAGAAATAGCAGGTCTGAATATCAACTGTAGTCCTGAAACACCTAGTAGGAACGAGAAGAGAGAGTTAGACACAAGAGCGAAAGACGACAAAGCTAACAGAGCTGCCTCAGCTTCAGCTTGCTTAAGAAAGGTTCCAACAGCGACAAAAAGTTAAAAGAGCCCAGCCAGTACTAGTAAAGGAAAAAGCAAGTCCCCCACCTTAACTGCTGTGAAAAGCAAGAACACGGCAAAGGCGAAAACATCTAAGGGAAAAGGCGTAGGTGCTACAAAGACGGCCAAAGCGAAAGCTACCAAAACGAAGGCTTCTAAATCGAAAGCAAAGACGGCCAAAGCGAAAGCCACTAAAACAGAGGCTTCTAAATCGAAAGTAACAAAGGCCCTAAAGTCGAAAGCAACGAAGGCTTCTAAATCGAAAGCGACGAAACCTATCAAAACGAAAGCCCCTAAAGTCAAAGCCCTCAAGCCGACCCCTAGGCTAAAGAAAGGTAAAAAGATTAGCTAGACTAGTATAAACTAATGAATTTGTATAAAGAATTAAACTTACAAAATAGTAAGAACTCTCCTAGATTCTAAAGACATAAACTAACGAGTTCTAAAGAGAGGTTTTAGGAAATGAAAGCAAGTTTTAACACAAGCTATTAGGAGTTTTAAAGTTTAGTTATAGTAAAGGATAATGTTTACCTTACTATTCTCTACCCTTAGATTAACTAGCTCTCCTACTCTATATCCTATAATGTCTTTCTAGCTCTCTTACTACTTCTACCTACTACTCTCTAAGTAACTACTCTAAATCTAAATTAAAGGTCTACTACTAGCTATTTAGAAGCTCCTTCTAGAGATATTATAGTATATTCTCTACTACTTCTATAAATTTCTATTATCTAGTAGCTCTAAGCTAGCTAAGCTAGCGTTTCAGAAAATATATAACTAGGATTTACAGCTAGACGTTACTAGAAACATAGTAGTACGAGATAAATATATAGGCTAGTTAGTTAAGGCTAGACCGAAAGTATATATATTTATTATATATACTTCTTCTCTTTAAGAGTATACGCTAATACTCCTTTTACTATAGTATAATTAATTACTATAGAGTTATATTCTACTACCTTGTCTCGCCTAATAATACTAATCTAGAGGTTCTATAGATTAACATTATTAAAATCGAAGATAATAACGAGCGTATACGTAAAAAAGTATAGCTCTTTTAATATTAACTCGACGGAATATATTAGTAAGAAGGTACTTACTATACTAAGGTACTGTTAGAAAAGAAAGAGTATAACGGTCTAGTTAAGAGTTAATTATATAGTAAATACTAGAGATAGGTTCTTTAATAAGTCGATTATTATAAGAGATGAAAATAGAAAGGAAGTAATATAGAAAGCTACCTAGAAGTTATATATAAGGTTTAGAAGTAAAATAGGTTAGAATTTTAGTATTAGGCTATAAATTACTATAGTAACTAAATATATTAATCGTATTAGACTCGGAAATTACTAAAATGTAATATAAGAACTTCTAAAAACACTCTTCTAATAGTATATTAAATTAAACTAACGAGAGCGATATACGTAACTATATAGAAGCTATAGTAGTATCGCTAGTAACTAAATATATAATAATAGCGTATATAGAAATAGCGAAACATTAACGGTAGAATAAAGAGATAGAGAATAGATAGAGTAGCTAAGAATATTAAAGTAAAATTAGCGCTAGAAGGAAACTAAGGAAACCTAAACGTTACTTAAATAAAAACATGTTATCTAAAGACGTAGATTATAATAGTATTATATTAATTAATTAGAAATTATATTACTATATTATAAGTTTAAGTTAGAATAATATATATATAAGCTTAAAAGATAGCTCTAATCTATAGCTTTTTAATAATATATAAATTCTAAAACTTATCTAGAGATAATTTTTTAAATCGCGCTATAATTAAAGTAGCTTTTCGTAATTAATTTTACTTTAAATCGTAGATTCTATACGTTCTACTACGTATAGGTAAAATAAGCCTAAAGCTCTTAAGTACTTTAGCGTAGTAATTATAATCACTTTTCGGCTTAAATAGTTATATAAAAGTACCTTCTTTTCGCTCTAAAAGTATCTTATCTTTATCTTCTACTTTCTTCTAGAGAGTAGTACTTTTTACCTCTCTTTTTTACCTCTCTACATCTACTAAGAGCCGAGAATCACTCTACTACTACTATTAATACCTTAAAAGACTAACTACTTATTCTCTTAATAAATACCTATTTATCTTTCTCTTTCTGATTTTACTTATCTCCTTTACTACTAAAAATGTTCTCCTATATATTCTATTCTAATTCTACTACCTCTATATCTACTTTCTACTTCTTATTATCTATCCTTAGAAGAGCTACTATATCTATAGATGCTGACTCCTCTTTAAGCTTAGTAGACGTGTCTTAATTTAAGTTATAGTAAATTTATTCCTTCTAATTACTCTACTTATTTTTATTATTCTAATTACTCTACTTTTCTTTATCTTTAACCTAGCTGTTTTTTAGAGTTATATATCTAATTATAAGCTAAGAGAATATTTTAATTAATATATAATCTTTTTAAGTAGATATATATTATATCTAGAGGATATAAAGCGATTATTTAAAAAGTAGCTATTAAGATATTACTTTTCTTCTAATTCTTAGAGAAATTATTTATATAACTACTTTTTAAAAGTTAAATACGTTTAAATAAAAGCTAATAGCTATTAATATCTACGTCTAATAACTAACTCTTACTTAGTAATCCTTATATTCGTAGTCTAAAGGTATTAAGCTATAGTTAATACTCTCGCTATTATCGACTAACTCTCTCGCTATTTTATTCTTAGTTCTTATAAGTGTATAATCTTAAGGTATCGCCTTAGACTATAATTTATAAGCTTAGAATAACCGACGTTAGATATTATAATCGAATATAACTATATCTATTAAAAATTAGTATAACTATCGCGCTTAATTACTACTATAACGACCTTACTTAATTTAATCACTTTAACTACCTCGCTTAACTTGATTATTATAACTACTCTACTTATTACTACTATAACTACCTCGCTTAATTTTCTCTAGAGGTATTCGATCTCTTACCTACAGTTTAAGAGGTTGTTAAGGTTCGTATTTATAGAAAGAAATTTATAGTATAGAAGTAGTAGAGCTTAATACTATGTGATTTACTTAAAAATTTAATATACGAGACTAAACTTAGACGGCGATACGATATTATCGATATAATTAGCCTCTATATTAATAAATATCGTAATATTAAGGCTTAAATTTTACTATTTTAAAGTTAGTTTTAGTGTTTTAAAGCGAATACTAAGGCCTAAATATAGCTCTTTTAAAGTGAATATTAGTGTTTTATAGTATAAAAAGAAAATAAGAATAAAATTATATTATATTATAGTATTATATATTAAAGTTATATACTAGACATGTCTATTTAATAAGGCTCTCTAGATTAGATTCTCTTAGACATCTAAAAATATTCGTTTCTTTCGACTTTCTACTTATCCTCTTAATAAGATAGAATAGAGGTAAACGGCTAGAATAGAGATATTTAATTAGTTAGAAGAGGTCTTTATTTAGTACTTCTTTTAGAAGGGAATTAGATATTCTATATATAGATATCTCTTTATATATATATATACTCTCCTTTAGAGAGCGGTGTAATAATACTCGACTCTGTTTAGCTTAGAACATCTAGTAATAGCCTTAGACTCGAGAATTTAACTATATAAGGCTAATAGTTATTAAAGTCTCGAATATTAATATAATAAACGATTTAAGTAAAATAGTATTACTTCTATATATAAGGCTATATAAGAATATTTTATATATTTTATACTTAAGAAGATAGTATATTATTAATAATAGAGTAGAAAGATAGAAATCTAATACTATATAATTTACTTTAATAGTAGTCTTCTAATAAGACTAGATTACCCTTAAGCTTCTATAAAACCTACTAAAAATATCTCTATCTTTAACTTCTTTCCTATACTATAGATAATTTACTTTATAACTTAGATAGTACTCTTATACTATCGATCTCCCTTACGCTTTATAAATTAAATTAAATAAGATAGGCACGAAGCTACTAGAAGCTCTAAAATAGTTATATTTATAAGAAGACTATTTTATATATACCTACCTTATTCTAATTGTCTCTATAGAGTAGTTAGAGAAGGACCGGCTAAGTTAGCTTAGTATAAGGGTTAAAACCTATAATAGAGGCTCGTGCTATACTCTCGCTAAGTACTAACAACCTCGCTAAAGTACTAGCTATTACTCTACTACTAAGTAAGTCTCTTCTATTCTATTCTGTTCTATTCTATTCTTTTTATATTATATATTTGTTAAGTAAGTACTTATATAGATAGAGCTTATATATATATTATTCTTATATACTTCTTAATTAAATATTTAAAACTATATCTTTAAGTTATTTAAGGTCCGGCCTCTTATACTTAAGATAAGGTGTCTTAAAACGACACGCTTCTATACTAGCTAGAAGATTCCTCGCTGTTTTTAGCGTACTAGTTTCCTCTTACGATAATCGCTCTAAGTATAATTACTTAATATAGAAAGTCTTCTTAAATCCGCCGAAATCTAACTATATAGTATAACGATGTATAGCTTATCTAGAAGAGCTAATTTACCTTTTTATAATAGACGCTAGTCGCTTAGCCTATAAATATAAGTTAAGCCTCTTAAGGTAGAGTACTCTAATCTATTAGCGTTTATAGAGCTCTCTCGACTTAGAGAAGTAACTAATAAACCTATAACAGAGCTAGTTTAAGATAGTAATTAGGTGTTTAATTATATATTTTTAACATTTTATAGCCTAGCTCTAAATATGTAGCGTAGTTTATTACTTAGAGGCTAGACCGAGAGTAGAGGATAGTAGATATATATATAGTAGAACAGGTATATAAGAAGCCTTTATCTTCTATATCTATATTTTAAATCTAATTATTAAGTTATAAAATCACTTAACTAAATATTTACTCTATACTTAAAATGATTATATTTATTTCTTACGTCTAGAAATTACTAATCGGTACTAGTCGAAAGCCTTCTTCTAAAAAATAGATAAGGATTAAATTAAGTAATATACTAGTTGAAATGTCGCTAGCGTCTAGAGGAGTAACAACCGACGAGAATTAGAAAGGTACTACTAGAACTAAGGCTATAGCTTAAATTATAGGTTTAAAACCTATTATCTTATTATAGTCGTCTTATCTAATAATATATAGCGGATCTAATATCGGCAGAAGAAGGAACAGGTGTAAAGAGCGATAATTATACTTTAGATAACATTCTCTTTAGCTAGGAATCGAAAGCTAGTAGTAGCTATAGTATATAAGCTAGGTTCCTTAGGCGTAGTTTATAGAATTCTTGTTTATAGTACTATAGATAAGTTGATTATACTAGATAATAATAATAATCTTAATGCTAGAAGTGCTCGTTATATTCTAGATAACAGGCCGCCGAGTAACTATATATTAAAGCTAGAAAGCCTATAACTACTTTCTAATTACATAGCTAACAAGTATGAAAATATTAATAATAGAATTAATAAGGAAAAGGCTCTACAGGTTTCTAAACAATAGAGATCTAACGCTCCTCTCTCTAGAATAAACTTATACTACTATAAAAAGCGATAAAAGCGTTCTTCTTTACTAATTCTAGAAAATAATAAGAACGATAGAGCTTTTAGTATTAACTATAATCTATATTAGATAGAACGCGAAATAATTAGTAAACGTAATATTAATAGTATAAAACACTACGTAGTATCGTATACTAGCTATTTCGGTTATACTCTTCTCGTTTCGTAATTCTAGTTTCGTAAGATTTTAGTAGAGAACTATAGAGTTAGAGAGTATTAGATACTAAAGACTATAGAGAATTAATTAAATATAATAGTATAGTTATTCTATAGTAGCTTAGATGTTAGAGAAAAGAGTAAACTAATATCTAGCGACTCTAGTCTATACTTCTTAATTCTAAATATTATTCTACTTATATTAAAATCTTTTATAGAATAAAGGTGAGATTACTTTATATCCTTAATAGCTATATAATATCTTACTAAGTCCTCTAGATATTCTATCTAGATGATTTTTAGCTCTATAAAATCTCTAGCTATTTTATAAATAAGTTGTTTTTATAGAGTAGTAGAAGCTTATATAAGTATTAGCTTTCCTCGAGAGTTCTAATATACTAATACTATAGTATTAGTTTAGAGCTAACTAAGTATATATTTTAGTACCCTTTAGTATACTCTACTAAAATAAATTTATATCTACTAATACTATACTTTTATCTATAATTAATATATACTCGACACGATAATATATAATAAATCCTATAATATATATCGCTTTATTTACTATTTATATATCTATAAATAGTCTTATAAGTAGTTTTCGAGTAGTAGTAGTCTATAGTAGTTATAATTGTAGAATAATTTTAATCTAGAGCTATTATTAATCTTTTTAGACTATCTAATTCTAAATATATAATAGTGCTAAGCTATAAATGCTTAAATTACTATATATAGCTCTTTCTTAGAGCTATATATAGCCTCTAGAGGTAGCGGTATAGATAGAGAGGAAGTCTCTACTAACAAGTACTTAGGCTCGAGCTCGAGTAAGAGTAGTAATAGAGAAGACTCTAGTGTAGATAATTAAATATCTATCGTTATATTATCGTATCGAGTATATATTAATTACAGGCAAAAGTATAGTATTAGTAGATATAAATTCATTTTAGTAGAAGTGTACTAAAGAGTACTAAAATGCGTACTTAGTTAGCTCTAAACTAATACTATAGTGTTAGTATATTAGAACCCTTTCCCTAAATACTCGAGTAAGAGAAAGTCTATACCTTAGCTATAGTACTATCTATTCTAAAAACGACGGTTTTTTACGATTTCTATTCCCTCTACTCTGTAATTAACTCGAGCGGGAGACCGAAAGGAACATAGAGAGCCTTAGAATCTAGTAGAGCAGGAGCTAGAAGCTCTAGACGCTAATAGAAGGATATAAGGCTTATTTACTAGAGTTCGTTATAATTTATTTACTTCCTACTACATCTAGTAAGTAGCGCGATATAGATTAGCTTTATAAATATATTACTATTACTTCTTATAAAGCGGCATATAAATACTCGCTTCTAATTCGTCGAAGGCTTTACGAATAGCCTTAGAAGCGAGCGTTTAAGAGCGTATAGAGGTATAATATAATATACTTATCTAGGCCTCATTTATAGCGCGATTAGAGGCTAACTGTGTTAGCTCTAGAGGGCTCTATATATAATAAACACTTATATAAAGAAATGTATTACGAATTATATATATACGTGATAAGTAAAGACTAGGCGGCGCTCTAATAGGTTAAGTACTTCTATAGACTTATAGCAAAATAGGAATCGACTAGAATAAGCTAGACGATCTAAGGATTTCTTTAGTTCTATAGTTATATATTATAAAGTAACAGGTAGACAGGTCGCTTTAAATAGAGAACGAAGAGTCTATATAAGACTAGTACGTCTACTACTAGATAGGAGTTTCGTACTCAACTTAGTTTACTTAGTTATTAATACCTTTTAGTTTTAACTACTTTATATAAGTAACGAGTTTACTTCTAAGTAAACACTCTATATATCTAAACTTCTTATTAGTAACTAACTCTTCGAAACGATTACCTTTATTAGATATTTTAAGTTTCGTTATAAAGTACTATTATACTATAAGCTAAGTAGATGAAGGCTAGTATATAATCTCGAGAAGTAGGTAGACGATTGTTAGACAGTAGTTACATAGTAGGTAAAATAGGCCTAGCTTTCTATATAATATATATAAGTACTTAAGGATATCTTTCTCTTTATACTCTTTTAGATAGATAATATATAATTAATCTTTAGATGACTATACATTTGTAAATATAATCTAATAACGATTTATAAGTAATTCTAGAAACGAATAAATTCTATATTACTATATATATACTAGTATTACGTATTTACTAGCTAATTATTATAGAGTATAACTAGTAGAAGAGTATTAAGATGTAAAGAAGAAACTCTAGCGTTCGTATAGTAAGGTTTAATAGAGTATAATAAGAGTTTACTATTATTTATTATTAAACTAGATAGAAGGTTAGAATATAAAAATATAACTTTCGAAAAGAAGGAAGTAAACCTTAGAAGAGTTTCTATCAGCCTAAGCTAGCGCTACTTGCTTATTACTAACCTTAATATACTTAGCCTTAACTATAACAAGCCCTATATATATTATACTTATTTTAGTAGTTAGTTATTTCTATAATATTAGTCGAGTTTTTAGTTATAGTATAATATTAAGATAGCCTTCTCTTAACGACCGTTGTCTAATTATTACTACTGTTCGTTAAAGATATCCTACTCTCTACTTACTTTTAATATTATTATAATTTAGTTATAGATAAGAGTTAATTTTAAGGATTTATTTACAATTTACATTAAATAAATAAAGAACCTTATCTATCTTATTCTTATAGATATTTAGGTTAGTAGTATAGCTATATATATAAAGTTCTCTATAGTTTCTCGGTTTAGCTAAATAGTACTTAAAAGATACTATTAGAACAATAAAATCATTATCGACGAGATTTATTAGTATAATAAGGCGTTTCTAATAAGTGAGTAAAAATAGACGAAATAGAGAACTATTAAGAAGTGCTTCTTAGTAGCGATATACGCGATCATCTTAATAGAAGTGTTCGGCTCTAATGCTACATCGTTTTCTAAGCGAGTTAAAGTTATATAAAGCCTAAATATATTCTTTTTATTACTTAGTATCTAGTCTAGAGACATTTTAGCTTGTTAATTAAATATATTAGAAGAATAGAGAAACTTAACATACTAAAGCTAGCCTTTCTTAGTTATATTTCCTTCTTAACTATATTATATAGTATTATCTAAAGGTATATAGTATCTTAACCCTTAACCTAGTCGCAATTATACCTTCTTAGCTAGCTAACCTAGTATAAAGGTAACTTGTAGTTACTATTCTTAGAGTCTTCGTTCTTCTTATCGTTAATAACCGTCTAGTAGTAGAGGTATAAGCGAGAGAAAAGGTAAGGAAGAAATTAAAAAGAATATATACTTAGACTTTTAAGTAGCGTAATTATTTATTATAGAGTAGAGCGTTTCTATTCTTTAGAATATAAGAGTTTATATACTTGATTTTATAAAGTAAGAAGCGTATACTCTTATTCTTAGAAACTAGTTTCCTATAAATTGTTAGCGTATATAATAGATAGTTATCTACTAACTTTTTAATATAACTAATCTAAACTATATAAGGATTTAATATAACTAATCTAAACTAACTAATATAAGGTAAAACTACTAGATTTAGACTATCTAGTAGTTTTATCGTATAGTAATAGCTAGTAGATAGCTATAGATAACTAATAGATAGTCTAAAAAGTAGTTAATTAAAATCTAAAAATAAAGCTATTTAGACATCTATAAACAAAAGTGTTCCTTCACCTGTAGCTAAGGGCTAAGATACTTAAAATAATTACCTAAGACAATGCTTACTAGAGCCTAGCTCTGTAAGCATTCTCCTACCTCTATACTTTCTTCGCTGAGCCTATTCCTTACTAGTAGTATTATTAACTTTATACTTGAGAATAGACGTTCCACCTCTGCTAACATCCCTAGGATTAAGAGTATATCTCTTACTATTTGAGCAAGATTAGAATACTCTTACTTATGTTCTTTCTACTATGTAAGATAGCCTTGTAGGTGCTCTAGCACATGTGGTGCCTTGTAATAGCGATCGTATTCGTCCTTAAAAGTAGCCCGATTATGTGTTCTTTACGCTCGTATATAAGTTAAGAGTATTAACTTTTAAGGCTTTAAGAGAGGTTGAATTAGTATAGGAATCTCGCTAGGAGGAGATGTTTTAGAAGTATATTTATCATTCTAGAGTGCTTATACCTTTGTAGTAGCATCCTTTAATTCTTCGTTAAGATAAAGCTTAAGATACTCCTACTTTAACTATAGAACTAAAACTACTACTATATAGTATATGACTACCTTTAAGAGATGCCTATATTTATTAAGCTTAGCTTTCGCATTAAGGGTATTCGTATAGAGCATACTCTACTCGAGCTCTAAGAGATCGTTAGTAGAGGTAAATTTAAGTAGTTAGGTATTAAGATAGTTTCTTATAATAACGTAGGCAGGGAGTATATTACTAATATACTCGTAAGTATCTATAAACGTTAGTTAGATCGAGAGACAGAGAGGATACGTACTAGATTCCGACTTGCCCTCTAGAGCTAAAATTAATTAATAAAGTAGCTCTATAAATGCTAGAATATCTAAGATATAAAGCTAATTACTATGCTAAAGAGTTTAATTAATTAGACACTTCTCGTTCTTTTTAGAGGGTTCCTGGTGACAAGAGATAAAAAGATTAAGTAAATCCCGAATTACTAGTACTTATACAAGTATTAAATAGATCGAGAACTACCGAGTGTCGTTATCGCGAATTGGCATAAGAATCTCGTCGTCTGTCTCAGCTTGATTGATGGCTTTAAACTCGTCGTTCCGCTGGGTAGAAGCGCTAATAAAAACCGTGATCGTATGAAGCTTTAATATTACATCTGTAGGCCGATTCCAGACAACCTTGGGCGTTTTTGGCGTGCCAGGAGCTGCTCGTGGTCTGGCAACTTGGCCTCTTTTGAGTGGCTTGTTGGCAGTAAAAGCATTCGCAATAAGACTAACTATATAGCCAAAACAACGTAACCGGTGCTCGTCGGCATCCCAGAATATCCCATGCTTTTCAAGCCAGAGTTGTACTACTCGTAAGTAAGTATCGTTGTCTCCTGCGTTGTCAAGTACACAGTATCCTAGCCTTTTAGTAAACCCATATACTTCTAAGGTATATATAATGAGTTGAGCTATGTTCTCTCTACTATGCGCTCCTACTAATCTTTTTAACCCTAAAAGAACTGTTCAAGCACGCTACTGTTTATCGATGAAGTGGTATACAATTCTAAGCATGGATTTTTTATTTAGGGACGTCTAGAGGTTGAAAGAGAGATGAATGAGGTAATCTGAATTAAGTAAAAGCTGTATAACAACAGCTTGACAAGTAAGGAAAAGCTTAATAAGATGTACTCGTATAGTATTACTACTTTTTACGAGAGTATCGTTACCTCGTAAGAAAGGACTTCCGTATAGTATTAAATCCCGGTACTTGTCTCGTTCCACGATAGAGAAGGGTATATAGCATACTGTAATAAGGCGTAGTAATTTTATTTGAAATACCGCTGGGTTAAAAGTGAAAGAGGTAGAGCTACCTTGTAGTTGTTCGAGAATAGATAGTGCTAGTGAACCCTTAGAGCGTGATTCTAAACTTTCTAGGCTATCGTACTCCTTGATTCTATGCCCTCCCTATGCTCTTAACTTTCGTAAATAGGCGGCGTAATTAGAAACTCTATAAGCAAAAGTATAGTATGTTAGATCCTCCCTACCATCCTCTATACAGTGTTTATAGACCTAATATTCCTTGCTATCGGCATATGTTTCTACAGCCCCATGTAGCCAAACCTAGCTACTTTTCCCTCTGAGACGCTTCGTTTGTCTAGAAGGCTGTAATAAGGTGTTTGCGCGTCTACAGCTTAAAGGAGTATCCGATAGAGCTTGCGAGAGAGTAGGAGACGTTCTATTCAAGGAGTTTGAGGATAGAGGTTCGTTCGGTGAGAGAGGCTCTTTGGCTTGTTCAGGGGCATTGTCGACAACAACAGCAGGAACAGCTCTCTAATAAAATTATTAGTATATACTACTATATTATAGAGTAATATCTATAGTAAATGGTATGCCAGTTTATACTATACGCTGTAGAACAAGCCTAGTTCTCCCCCTTCTTAGTATAGGTTGCCTAGCAGGAACATGTCCTGATAGCCCTTAGAATACTAACTGTATATCTCTAGGGTTAGTACGACTCTTAGATATTAATATATTATCATCTAAATCAGTTAAATCATCGCTAGAAGAAGACATTATTATAAGAATAAGTATTATAGTAGTACTAGAATAGAGCTGGAAAACACTAAAAGTATACTCTATAGTTATATAATACGCTTATTAATTAACAACTCTATCTACTAAGTAACTATAGTTATCTATTAGATATATATATATAAATCCAACGGTTTAGTTATAAATGGATAATTAAATTTGAAATAACCATGCCTTTTAGATTGGTTATTTAGGTGGATAACTGATCTATAACCATTTAATAACTATCCATTACGTGCGCTATGAATTGTAGTGCTTCCCCTTTTAGCTTCGCTTACAGTAGGCGCAGCGCGGAAAACTAAAACGAAATCTAGATTCACAGTAATAGAAACACAAACTCGTAATTTAACTGTAATGAGAAATTGGGATTCTATTTTAATCTGGCACCAGTAGAGCCAATTAAAGTGGCACTTATCTTATTGAACTAAAGAAACCTTAACAGCACACTGAAAATACGAAATCAGCCTTTTACGTTAACCAGTTCGATTTCTATATTCGCTCTCACAGTTATAAGAGCAACTATCCAAGCTAACAAAATACTCAGAAGAACTAAGCTGCCGAAGAATATTTCGCCCAGAATACCGAGTTGATCAAAATATACAAGACTCTAACAGCTAAAAGAGTAGTACTTAACTATCGATATATCACTTGTTTTTTCCCTAAGGTTCCTTTAACTTGATACTCATACGATTTTTAAAGCGGTTCACGGCAGGACAGCTGATTTGAAACAATGGCGAGCTAACAGGCTGGATGTAGAGCAGATGGTAGATTTAGAGTAGAGCAAAAAACTTTAACGCGCTGTTAGAGAAGAATTCGCAGTTCTTCTTGATTGAAACGGGGCGATTGATTTTTCAAATTTCTCGCGCTGGTGTGGTGCTGTGTAACAAGCGATTACTTAGTACTTTCTCATTTATTCTACTGTATTCCAAATATCTGACAGGGAAGTCTAAACTGATATAATATATTTAATTAACAATTAGAGGAGATGGATCTTCCTACAACTAATAGTCCAACTTAACCTCTGTAAATGTGCTTTGTATCCGATGTATCTAAGCTTCTTAACCTGATATTATTATATTTCATCTATCTTTAGCTTGAGTATCTGCTGGGGGTTAGGATTAGAACTAGTTATATAATTAACACATCTCTAATACTTATTACAAGTCCCTAGGCAAAGATCATTAGTTATAAAATTCCCCCCCTTAAAACACTATGAATCTTTAAGTAAGCCTGTATATAAGTTATAGAGAGTGAAACTTACTTTATAATATTGCTAGTAAGCATTTTTCGTGGCGAGTTGAAGAGGTTAGGACAATTAGTAGAGTTGGACATCTAGTGTTATTAGTTCACTTGGTTGGATAAGTAGAACAACTGGCGTAATTGGTTTAGTCGGTCGGATGATCATGGTAGAGTTTTACTCCTCGGGCCGAGGAGAATGATTGATCTCCTTAATTAGGATAATGCTTATGTCCCTTCAGGTGTAAGAAAGTAAACAGCTTATAGATAAGAAGGTCTTATAGTAAGGCTGGACCCCTAGTAGTAAGTGTTTTACCGTCAATTAGACTGGTCGCGGCTATTCTTCTTAGAAAGCCTCCGAATATTAGAATTATTTTTACCTAGCTAGCGTTATTTCTGAAACCTCTAGCTCTTAGTATATATATCAATAAGACAATTAGCAGGCCGTTAATATCAGCCTGGAAGTGGATCCTTGATATAGGTGGGCTGCTGGAAAGGAATCCTTCCCTATACTCGCAACGTGTTTTCTGCTTTAAGTACGTGTAGCAAGCGGGATGGACTTCGTTATACTAGCGACGTTAGCTTTTTAAATTTAGAATAGAAGTCGAAATTACTATTACTTTACAACTTATACATTCGTTATAAGATATAGTGTATAGTTTTTTAGAGCCTTTTTTAGTAAATAGGCTTGATATAGTATCTCGTAGTAGCCTAGGAAATCCTTAGGGGACACTAGAGGACGAGATTGAAGTTGGAAATCAAAGGGATTTTAAATTCTTTAGAATGATGAATGTTATTAAGGATAGAGTCCTCTATATATACCCTTTCTATCTGAAAGTAGTAGATTATCTAAGTGCGCCTGTTACTACTACTAGAGCTTTTCGCCCATTTTCATAGGTGGTTATTTCTCCTCTGCATTAACTGTCCCTACTAGGATGAAGTAGCATTCCCAGACTCGCCAGGATCTCCGGCCACGCCGACAGCTGGATGAGCCCCTTGTTTTACACTTTTTTAAAGGCGCTTGTGTAAGGGACGTAATTATGAGCCACTCAGGGAGAGTGATCTGCAGCGCCACTGGGTAGAATGCTGGTGTGCCGCGAGGGTCTACCCTTGTAAACTCTTGCATCTGAACGGCGTTGTTCTCTACTATTTTTAAAACGACGCAACCTCACTGCTAGCGTCGCTCTTTCTCTATCTTCACTATCAGAATCCTGCACCCGAAATTCAAAAACCGATACATCTGCCTTCAGACCTCAAAATGCCGTTAAGCGCATCGATGGGATTCTCTCTGGCTGCTCTTATACTTTCTACAACCAGACTCTATAGCTGCTAGTAGGCCTTACAAAATTAAATCCCACATCCTAGTTAATAACTAATCCTTTCTCCCATTACAACCGGCCGTGTCCTCAACCAACGTGCAAAGTCTCTAATAGAGGTCACAACAATAAAGCCTAGTTTCAACGTCCCTTTTGCTAATACTGTCTTTAGGTGTACACATCGCGCCTCTGCCTAGTCAGGAGATTTGAGAATAAAGACAAGGTTGAAAAGACGTAGAGCTTAGATACTAGGAGGACAAGAAAGGGACAAAACTGAACATTTCTATAATGCTTCGCTTTGCAGTCAGAGGTATTAGTTTGTCTTACATTGATTCAAAGGTACGCAGCGTAAAATTCAACCGAGTGATTGAATTAGAAAAAGCTAATGTTAGTTTCTTTTCGTATGTAGCCGCAGCTTGCATAATAATATGAGGGGACAGAACCCGGTACAGCTACTAAACACACTATAAGTGACTAGATGATATTAATATATTAATTAAGAGAAATGAAACAAATTAATATTAAGTTTTCACATCTTATGTATAGAAGGGAAATTCCTAATTGCTAAACCCAGCCTTCGGAATTATTTCTTGCGTCGTTTGGTGCCTACACCGGAGCCGTGGCTTCCTCTCGACCCTTTTCCTCTTCATTCTGGCCTTACCTGCCTTCTTACACTTCAGTAACCAGAAAGAAAAAGCTTCCTTAGGAAAAATCTCCTACCAAGAAGCGACAATCCTTATATATTGCAGTAGATAGCTGTAAAACATATATTAGTATTAGATTAAGCAAAAATACCAAAAGTAGAATACTTACGAAGAATCAATCCTAAACACAGGTCTGCTAGAATAGATAATTTGGGGTAGTTGGTCCACTAATAGAGACGAGAAACATATAGGTGTTATATTACCTTGTGAATCCTTACTATACCAAGGTACTAAAACAAGGTTACGATCGCATTTTTCGATATCCCCTTCAGATCCTCTGTATGACGAAGGAACTAAATCATCATATTCAGACTTTAGTAGGCTGTTTACTTCAGGGGATTTAAAAATGTAAAGCTTAAAACCAAGTGTTTTAAGAATTAACAACAGTTGAAATCAGAGAGTACAAATACTCCACGTCGTGTAGAAGATCTAGTAACTATTAGCATAACCAAGAAGATAATACAGAAGGGAATTACCTAAGCAGGTAACGTCAGTCGATTCGTGCGAATAAAGGTAGCAGAAATAAAGGTAAAACAGGTTAGGATACATAGGGCCATAAGTACACGTCGAAAGAGCCCTTTCGTATTCCACATAAAATAACAGTACCCAGAAAGCAATAGAGCGTACGAAATTCCGGCGCTAGCAAATATTAAGAATTCCAAAATCCACAAGAGAATAGCTGGAATAAGACTGTTGAAATGTTAGCTATAATTAATACAACGAGATTTATTTAAACCAAAAAACAAATCCAACTGCAATCAACAGACTTATACCGACTGATGCCCAAGTACACACTTTAACGAACTTTTCCTCGCCAGCAGCAGAAGCAGAAAGTTTCTAGAAGTACTCGACCTGGGGGACGTTAGCACGTAAAGTGAACAATATTACAAATACATACTTCATATAATACTAATAAGCTAAAATTGACAAGAACTGAGCCGAAATAAATTCTTTGGTATTTTTCATACATCTTAGAGGCCGAGAATACCAGGAGCCCCCCAGACCCAGCAAGGGAAAGGATGCATATCCAGATATGCTAGTTACTAAAGTTTCCCTTTTTAAGGCTGTATCACTTGCTCCCCGTTTTGAAGCAACCGCCAAGCCTGGTTACAGCAAGTACCAGAGCAGTCAGAGAAAATGCGAGAGCGTCTCGAAATGGAAATACTTCTTTTTACAAGGTCTGAAAGGATGCTTGAATATGTATAGTGAAAATGAAGCAAGGATAGCGAAGTACAGCAGCAGTAAGCACTGGGAAGTGACGAGGGCGCATGCAGGTTTGCCTCGTTCTACAAGCCTCCTCTTATACATTGAGCCAGTGCTGTTATGAAGATCTATTAACACCTATTTAGCATTAACTCCAACCTTGATACAATGCTTGTAGCTGGACCTACTCAATGATCCGCAGAGCAATGCCAAGATATAGCACTCTGTAATCATGCTTAATGCTACTCGATAACCCCGTGCCGCTTATGACCAAAAATAGATACCTCATGAGGATTCCATTTTAGGTCATAGTCTCGATACAGGCCTGCTTCCCCTTTCCTAAATTCTTATCCTTTCATCTTTCACTCACCCTAATTTCAAAATAGACTCTCGAAAACAGCGAATCCACGGGTTTCAAGGCACCGACTAAGAGTATATTATTTACCTTGAATCATTAGTCCCTCTGGAAACCGCAAATCGACCACCGTCCTATCCTCCTCAACCTCGCAATCCTTCACATTTCGACGTGTGCAACGAAGCAATTAAATCCTTCGATGATGAGTCGCCCGCCGAGTCGACTGAGTTTGTCCTATACAAGCCGCCTACAATAGAGCCTAGAAAGAGGAAACGAGCAGGGCAAAGATGGAAGCGGGAAATGAACGAATTGATCCAGGACATAAGGACGGGAGACTGGACGTCAAGAAGGAGCGCCATGGGCTTGTCATCTGAAACCGGGATTCTTATGGCACTTGATACGACAATATACGGCCTACAACAAAGCTGCGTTGCCAGCCAGGAAGGCCTAATGGTCTGCTATGACCGTTCGACCGCTGTTCTAGGGATTCTAAACTCCTTCGCCACAACTACAACAGCTCTCCAAGTCCAGGAAAAGTTCACAGCACGTATGGTTTCCTTCCGTGTGCTTGTGTTCGTCTCACTTTATTGCGTCGCACTATAGTAAGGTGTAGACCTAGAAGAGGTTAACAAAATTATATAGAAATGTGTTAGTAAAACCTCTAAAAGGAACCTTACTCGTCTTCGAAAGGGGGCGCTCTAGGTTAACCGGATGATGGCTTTGTTAGCAGCAGATGGCTGTAATTATCTAGCCTACGAGATTTTTATACTTTATAAGTAACGCACATCACCATTGTTATATAAGCTAATTTAGAGCACAGGGGGGCGATCGATGGCCCAATATAGTCGATTCGCAGAAGCTGGGGAGGATGGATTTTCTTACTTTAGAAGCCGAATACCGAAGTCAAAGCTAAAACATAAGATACAATCCTCGCTACCTTTCTAGATTCCATTTATCATTAAGACAATCGTGGGCGATGCTTTCAGGTAAGCTCCTGTTGACTTTTAGGCAGGATGATTTAGTCTAACCTCTCTAGCCTCCTAGTAATTTGCACTGCTCTGAACTACGGTACGGATCGGCAGATTTATGATTATCCACAGTACCTTAATAATTATCGCAATAGACGGATGCAATTACCTACAGAATGCACTGCTCCGTTAGGAAAAGATCAATCTCAAGGTAGCCTTGTCTCAATATTTTGTTATACTAAAGAACGCTAAATATTTGTAGTTGATGTATCGCAAAGCAGTTCGAAGGAAACAGGGATTCCTGCCTGTGATTTCCCCTTCTTACGAATACAGACTCTATTAGAAGCAGCACAGCAGAGTGACTACTTGCCGCGATCGGTAGCCAGAACCTCAACTATACTAGAAGGGATGACAGATACTGGACAGTCAGCGGGGTTGGATTTTAACACAGGGGCGTTGGATCTGAACGCCTCTATAGAAGATTGAGGGAGCATAAGCTTTTTTAACGACGATTAGTTGGATATATTTCCGATAGAATCCTCTTAGCTATCAGCTAGCTACTTCGGTCTTCGGTACCTCGGTATTTCAGATCATAGGAACTGTACATCGACTCGAATAGCAGTACTACATGCGATGATCGTGTAGTATACATTTATCCTTTACCCTTCCCTTTGTTCTTCCCTATATATAGCACAATACATACAAATTTGCTCTATAGCCTAACCTCTATAGCACATCGTCCAGATATCAAACTTTCTGACTTTGTCTTAAGAGTGATTTTCGTCTACCGTCTAGCTATATCGTCGTACAAGGTGACTTCGGCAGAACCAGATATGAGCACAGGAATCAACACGATATAATCATCCTTGTTTACTAAGTCGTAGAACCTCGACTATCTAGCCTAGAACACCAGAAGCTGTACTCCTGTCGATAGAGAGTTGCTATTGGGCACGATCGCGTTGATAATTTTCCGTATCTATTACATGTTAGCTAGTCGGGACATACGTTTCTTAGGGAGCTTATCGCCTACTATCTTAAATTCTACTATGAACTCCGTCCAAACTTCCTTCAAGATCGTCTCGTCATACAGGCATTCTACCTTTAAACAGCCCTGCTTTTCGGCGATCGCATTAGCCTTAATATAGCTCAAGCGTTCAGCTAAGTCCTGAATCTTCTAGCTTAGAGTAGTGGTTTGCACAAGGTCCGAATAGTCGGCAGTACCATCTTAAGCCATAGCAGCTTCGGTCGCGATGGCAGGTAGATTTTTTCGGTTCTAGAGGGGTTGCCCGAGGTGCAGGGTGGTTGACAAAGTCGGAATTTCGCCGTAGCCTCACTACGCAACGACTAAGTATCTAATTTTCGTTGAGGCACTAGTAAGCCCCCTTTAGTTATAATTCAAAGATAAAAGGCTGTGTTGTTTTGTCTTACGCTCTTATACATTTCTTTCTAGTTTCCAAATACACAAGGTGTCACGAATCATATGCTAGCACGTGACGAGAGAAGACTAGATGGCGTTCTAACAGGCTAAGCGCTATCTATATATAACCCTTAGGAGTAGGTTATCGTTAGGCGGAATACCTAACGATGCGGGATCTCATTACGTAAGTGGGTCACGTGATAGAGTCCTTGAGCTCATGGAGTCCCGAATGTTTAGGACTCCATCTAAGCGAGGCACTCTAGCGGAGAACGAAGGTTCTATATAAAGACCGGTACGTCTGCCATTAGATAGGAGCTTTATACTCAACTCAGTTTACTTAGTTATCAATACCTTTTAGCTTTAGCTACTTTGTACAAGTGACGAGTTTGCCTCCGAGCAAACACCCTGCGATCGAATCTCTTTACATAGCAACCAACCAGTCGAAACGATTACCTTTGTTAGATAGTTTGAGTTTCGTTAGACAAGGCCACAATTTCTACGCCACATGCTTTTCGTGAGGTTGTGAAGGTAAGCGAGAGGGTTTAGGGGTAGGAGATTCCGTAGTAGATTGAGAGCATGTAGATTGTACCATAGAGCTAGGGTTGTGGGTTTAAATTTAGCTTTGTGTTTAGGCTAAGAGGTTTCTGTATTAAGGGAGAGAATAGCGATGTAGTGTTAAAGTCTGAAGGAGTTTGGTAGAGGTCTTAGATTGTTAAAAGATATAGGATAAGAATCAGAGATCCTTGTTTAGATAAGTAGGCTTGCGATTTTACTACTAGGAAGTTAAGGAGAGGTGATAAGAGGTTTGTTAGGTAATGCATTCTTGTGGTTCTCGAAGTAGTTTGTCTGTAGCAAGAGTGTATGTAGAGATGCTTTACAAGAACGAATTATCCATGTTCTAAGATTCTTTCTAGTTCCTAATATCAAGTACAAGAAGTATCTTAAATCTTGTTACTACGAAAATAATAATGAAATAAAACATAATAGAAGGAAAATAACTTTTAGAAAGAATTGATTTTATGTAAATAATAAATCATTATGTTAGACGGTAGTCACGTAGTAGGCAGAATAGGCCTAGTTTCCTACTCAACATGTATAAGTACTCGAGGATATCCTCCTTATTACATTCTCTTAGACAGACAAAATATAATCACTCTTTAGATGACAATACATTTACAAACCCAATCCAACATATTATAATCTCATTCTCTCTAAATTATCTCACCCTAAAACAAAGAAACATAAACATCTCTTTATTAGTTCCTCTGAGATGATCACTAACATCACTACACCTTGCGAAGTTTACAATTTGACCGCCCTTATCCCCACTTCAGTGGCCACATTTCTAGCCCAGGACGTATCTGATTTGTCGTAAACCAGGGGGAGGGCCTTGGAGAAGGGATTGTAGGGGTTACATTAGCATTTAAATTAAAACTTATACTAAATAATTATTATACTAAATATTTACTGTGCTAAAAATTCGCCAGCACTGTTTGTTTATTTGAGTTAGTCCTACTTAGGAGCTTCAAGCACCCCAACTATACGAATTTCCAGCTAAGCGACGACCTCTATTAGCAGTCATAGTGAATTTGTCGCTTTAATCACCCCACTTATTTTTATCATCCTAATCACCCCACTTTTCTTCTTTAACCTGGCCGTTTCTTAGAGTTATATACCTAGTTGTAAACTTGGAGAATATGTTAATCAACAGATGATCTTTTTAAGTAGGTACACGTCATATCTTAAGAGCATAAGGTAATCATCTAAAGGTCGATGTTAAGATATAACTTTTCTTCTCCTTCTAATTCTCAGGAATATTGTTCGTACAACTACTGTTTAAAAGTCAAATGCGTTCAAACGAAAGCTACCAGCTATCATTATCTAGGTCTAATAACTGACTCTCACTCAGCAATCCTCCCATTCGTAGTCTAAAGGCATTAAGCCATAGTCAGTACTCTCGCCATCATCAACCAACCCCCCCGCTATTTCATTCTCAGCCCTTATAAGCGTGTAACCTTGAGGTATCGCCTTAGGCCATAATTCATCGGCATACAATAACAGGCAAGTCTTGTCCTCTTCTAAAGACTAGGCCAACTTGCTTCCTCTTGACTCTAGTTCAGCTAGTCTCGTCTTCAATTCAGCTCGCTCCCTACATATCTCCCAGAGTTCTAATTACTTGTGCCAGTGTTAGAGCTGCGTAGTCGTTGAGTCGTCTCGTAGGGCTGAGGATAGCAACCAAGCATCTCTGGTCATTTTTTCCACCACTTGGATAGGCATTTACAAATCACGATAAACAGCACTATGTCGAATATATTTAACATTGTTAAAGAGGTCGGCTAGTAACTAGCCTTGACTTAGATCTACAGCTGCCGTAGGGATTACACAATTTGAGAGGGTCTTCCACCAGACAGTCAATTCCACCGCCTCCGGCACGTCCCATCCATTGCCCTTGAGTATTAATAGAAACCATTTCTCAGTAAAACAGTAGCAACACTCTTCTAGTAATTGTTGAGTTTTGTTAAGGATCCAGTACTGTGTTTTAAAAGAGAGGTACGTAGGGTTCAGTAGTACAAAATTACAATCGCAGGTACTTCGCGGGCCTTTTTTACTCCTCCGTCTGTCTGTAAAGGTAAAAGGTAGTTAGCATTATTTTAGGGATAACTGTACAGGATACTTATGCCTAATACCTTGACGTGTCTCCTGGGGAATCCTCCCTTCCCTCCCCAGTATAGCTTTAGGTCGTTTTCCTCTAGCTCGCTTTAGTGCCTTACCACAGTACTTGGGTTAGGTATCTGCCATATCGATGGCAGAATAAGAACTAGACTACTGTGTATTTAAGACTTCTTCCGCTTGTCATAGACTGTCAAGGTTTGAGATGCATGGCAGAAGGTATACTGTAGAGGTTGGTGATCGCGTGGGGGGTGTTATGGAGATGAGGACCCGTAAGCACGCACGACCCCGAGGTTTGGCGCACAGGCCTCTGCATTACGCAATCTACCAACTGGATCGCTTCCCTCTAATAATCTACAGGACCATCAGCCTTTCTGCAACAGTCACATCGCTCGATTTCTCCATTTCCTTAAGCCCAAATTAGGTACTTCCGCTTTAGGATGTCTCCCGATCTAGGAATTGAAATCAAACGTTACTAGTTACCCCCCGGGTGTCACAACCATCATTGCTTCCAGCTTCACTTGTTTTTTAGGCCTTGTCGACAAGGACACAGTACTTAAATACTCATATGATGAGAACCCCGATTTTCACGAGCAAGAACGCCTTAATATCAAAGCTAAGATTTATACCATTCTTGGTAACCACGATCGAATCATCAAGTTCAAAGGCAGAAATCGGCACTGTATCTGTCTCGAATATACAGTAAATGGATCCGTTGCTTATTATCTCCGGCAGACCAGTAGTACCCCAATGACTTCTCAGAGGTTCAAATGGGCACAGCAGGCAGCCGAAGGTATGGCGCACATCCAAAAATCAAGGGTCATTCATTGCGACACTAACACGAACAACCTGCTCCTCAAGCAAAATCTCAATATCAAATTTACAGACTTCCAAGGGCGATTCTTGTCACCAGATGGTACTATTATTCTAAATAGCCTTTCATCGGAGAACATAAAGTCATCTATGCCTCGTTCTGATCTAAACCATGTAGATCAAAAGACAGATATCTTTGCTTTAGGGTCTGCGATTTACTACATGATGACTAGACATGAACCGTTTCCAGAGCTGAATCCTTTAGATGACGACGATGAGGTGGAAATAGAGGCAAGATTCAAATCGGGTCGTTTTCCAGCCTTGGATCCCCAGCTGGGTGGCAAGGTTGTGCACAATTGTTGGGCAGGAGCATACAGGTCGGCTTCAGAGGTGGTTGAAGGTCTCTAAGAGCTTGCTAAAGCTACTCTAGACGTACAGCACAGCAACTCAGCAAGAAGCTCGTCGTCAACCGTCGACCCCATATCATCCCTGTCGTAGTAAAATATACATTGGCTGGTTTGCTCAAGCGTTTGCTGCCAAACATTGCCAGGCATGTGTTGCATTTGAGATAGGACGGCGTGATTTTTGGTATATGCTATAAAGCCCTGTACACACAATTTCAACTGCTTAATCGACACTATCCCAGGTTGAAGGTCCCTGATCAGAACAGTCGAAAAGGCTTCTTTGATTAAAGCTGCTACGGCTACTGGTGCGTAGAAATCAACCGAGTCCACAGACGGGAAATGTACTAACAAAGGCCTATCGGTCAAGGGAAAGCTAAAAGAAGAGGATACTGAGTTCTCGTAGGTATGGGTTTGAAGGGGACTTGGCTCCTGTGCGGAGAATGGGGAGGCAAGAGCTCGATCTGAGGCTAGAGTATGGATTTGTTGGCAATTATCTCCTATAGGTTCGTGTCGGTTGGGATTGCGTGGCGATGGGGTGTATATGGGATTGTTTGACTTGGAGTTGGGTATATTGATATCTGGACTAACCGACAATCGCTTTCGCTTTCAGGTAGGATTTTAAGCGTTACTTGACATGTCGTCGTTCCTAGACGCTATTAATATACAGATGTAGTAAGTTACAAGAGGTTGATCCTACCTTTGAAGTATATATAATCTCAAAGTTTATATGTTTTCTTTATATACTAAGACTATTTAGGTCAGTTGAGGCTTAAATTTCAAAGTCAAGGGTTAACTACCGACATAGCTCTCGAACAAATCCTCTGGATACGTCTGTACGAGATATCGAATAGTGAGTTGTGTAGAGATCGAGCGTCAAGGAGACCTTTGTGTTCACCTTCAGAAGCCAGGTGTAGGTGATGGGGGTGTTGCAGGGGTGTGTCGAGGCGGGCTGCTGCTTTAGGGCCAATCCAGCTAATTGACTAATCACAACATAGCTCTTTTATTTACTCTTCTTCGATTTGATATCACCTCGCAACTGTCTTCGTTTAACAAACTTACCCTTATAACACACTGCTCCGAGCTGTAATTTACACGTTAAACCCGAAGGCGTATGAGATACTTTTCTGTTTTGTTAAAGCTTGCTCTACCTTGCCTTTCGCTAGCTACCTCCTACCAAATCGAGGCTTGTGATCTTCACTAGGCCGTGAGACAGGTAAGGTAGATCGATTAGTGCTACCTTCTAAGACTAACCTCTTAGTTATGTCTTTATAGTAACAACTCCTACCGCTAGACTTAGTCTCTGTCGAGGTGACATCTATAGATAAAGTTATAGGCCTTGTTTATCTTTCAGGGCATGACATCCTAGTACCCTATTCGCCTAATCAGGCTAGCGATTTGCAAGCTTATAATACTTGTTATAACGGTTTTCTTAGTATGGTCCAGCAACTGTTTCCACTAGAGGGTGAAGAGACCCCTGTCTTCTTTAGGAGTGTCCGTATCGCGAAACTAGACCGCTTATATGACTTTATCATCGACAACGAAACGGTATTTCGACAATAGTTAGCTCTTTAGTATAGCGAATCTGACAAAGACCAAGGTCCAACCACGTGGAAACTGATCATGAAGCGGCTTGCTAACCCTGAAATACACTATCTTTCTTCGCCTGTAGAGTTTATCTTAATAGCGTAGACACTTTATACTCTTTAGATTACTACTAAGATGAATTCTAGAATTGGTTCGTCTGATTTTAACAACTAATTGATACTGCTAGACATAGATTCCCCTAAGACGGAGCAAGTAAAGTTTGTCATGAGCACCGAGACGCAACAAAGAGTACTAGAGCATAATGTGGAATCGGCTATCAATGGGGAGCTAGAAATAGACGAGGACGAACTTCGAGATTTGGTTACTAAAAGGTAAGTAAAAAAATAATCATCTTATCTATAGCACGCGAATCTAAAAGTTCTATAGATTATCTAGTAGTTTACTCAGCCAGACTTAGACACCGATAATACCGGTTCGATATCGTAGAGGTAGACGATAATAATCGTATCGTTTAGAAGTGTTATAATAATAATCATGTTTTCTAAAGAAAACTAGTAAATAAACGTTTATCGTCGCTAAGGTCTACTAAGGTTCAGAAAAACAGTAAATCCGTCTCGTTAGCTAATAGAATCGCTCTATTTACTAGCTCCCGTCTACCTTTAATTTAATTCTAAGAACCCTACAATCCTATAGTTTTATTAAGAAATCACGACATCAATAGCTTTATTTTACTTCTCTCTCTATTTCAATATACCACCACTCAACAAGCATTAATTACCTCTAAGTAACCTATTCGGAGGACGAGAAACCTTACTAAAAAGACCTCGTGCGCCTACAACAACAGAGACAGAAGAATCAACCCTTCCACCGCGATAGCGAAAGCCAGCACCCAAAATCAAGCCCTCGAACGCCTTCCTCTTCCGCCGTAAACACCCACTATACTCTCGCTATATAATAGAGGAGCACTATAATTAGATAGAGATACGTTGTATATAAAAGAATTATTCTTTTAAGAAGGAGATTAACCGTACGATCATCTCAAACGGAAACCACAAGGGACACTACTAGAAGGACCACCCGTATATTCCACTATCAGATAAGGCGTTCAAGGTCTTAAAAGATTTAAGAAGATTCGCTAGCTCTCTTTAAGGTGCTACAAGGAACAGTTCTAGCTCTTATTAACTTTATTATTAAGAATAGCCTCTTTTTCTACTTAATTTACCCTTAAATTTACTATATAATCGTTGAAATTACTACTTTTTATAATTATTCTCTCTTTTTTAGTCTCTTTTTTACCCCTAAACTCACTCTAAAATCGTTAAATTTAAGCCTCAAATCACGATATTATCGGTTATCGTTACTTTTATAACGATCAATAATTGTATCGTTAAGATATATACCGGTATAAATATCGCGATAAATATCGCGATAATCGCGATATTTATCGTATCGGTGCTCAAGTCTGTACTCAGCCGATGTTCACGAATGAACCTCGACACGTCTTCAGATAGCTGGTTCGCGGCATGTAAATTAACCCATCATGACAACCGCCAGATGAGTACAGACGCTCAAATTACTACCCCTGGAGGTGGTCGCCCCTTGCTTCTAGTACAACTGTATAGTGTGTGGCTTGGAATAAAGTAAATAGAGGAACTAGGGAGTGTGATCTATAGCCACGAAATGGGCATAGGAAAATCAATAATGTATATCACAACCTCTACTATTTACTATTTTCAAAGTGTTATGTGGAAGTATATCAAGGAGCATCCCTTAAAACATACCTCCACCGAGGATTACCCGATAACCGAGCAGTTTCGCTGAGAATATTAGCTACAATGTCTCTGTTCTCCTATAAGTCCTGCGCACGAAATATACCCTCCTCTTAGTTACACGGTTATTATAATAATAAAGTCTTTAATATTAGTTCTAGAAAGAGAGTAGGATCTTGCCTATCTAGAGGAGATTAAGAAAAAGGATCCTACCTTCTTCTAGTTAACTGCCTACAGAGACGTGAAAACCTAGCTAACTTATTTCGATTCATCGTCCGAGTATACTACGAAGGCTCGGGCGCTTATCAACGAGGACTAGGACGTAAAGGATAAACTATCGTTTAAACTACACAGGAATATTAACTAGGGTAGAGTTACGATTTTCACTATATATAGTTTACTTATAGGCTATTCTTGTAAATCGTTATACACTTTATATAGAATTAGTAGGTAGAAAGATATACTACTTCTCTACTTTATAATTGCCTTTGTTATATTTGACGAATTTTATCTATTCTCTAATAGTAGAGCTAGAGGTCTTAGTTTTCTTTTAGAAGAGCTATTTAAGGATACTAACCCAGATTTAAGGTTAGTATTAGGTAGTAGAACATTAATCTCTAAGGGGCCTAACTATATATAATACTAGATAACTAACGTCTTACTTTAGAGTAAATAGGAAGAGGTATAGAGTCGACATCTAGTATTAAAAGATATAATACTAGAGTAGCTTGCCGAGTATATAAAGACTTAGTAGACTACTATATAAACGCTAGATAGTATTAAGAAGGCCGAAAGGAACAGTACTTTTAAGACTGTCCTTAAATTCATGTAGCCGATTATCGAAGCTTTAATTTTAAAATTTTCGTATAATACTCTCTTCTTTAATAGCAAGCTAGTACTAAAGTTAGTACCGAGGTTTGACTAGATAATTAAGGGTTCTTATAAAAGTGTATAGAGTTAACGAGTAAAGTAGTTATATAACGACTTATCTCAATTATATAAAGAGATCTACAATGTTACTAAGGAGAAATAGAAAGTAGAATATAAGGAGAGAGGAGAAGGATAGGCAAGGCAACGTCCCTTTAAGCCCCTAGCTAAACATAACAGTGTAATAGCTCACTACTATTACAAATTACAAATCTACTCTTCTATCCCTTAGGTTTCGCGGCTTACAAGGCTTAATGTACCTAGCTCTAAGGATACTCTTGTTAGAAATAGCTATAGATAGACCGCGGATAAATAGATAAGGCTAGTTAAGGATGATAGGCCTTAGGCAGATGACAGCAAATACCTACATAGTATTCAAGATGATGAAAACGTAGATACTATGCTTACTAACTACAAGTACAAGGATATTATATAGCGCTACATCGAGAAAATTAGTGTTACTTCCTAGAAACTTTGTTACTTAGACTACCTTATTAACGTTTTTGGTTCAACTTGTCTACTAGACGGGTCTCTAAGCAGGATCGTGATCAGCAGTTGTAAACCACAGGTAGCTAATGCGGTTTATATAGCAAGTTAATCTTTATTATATATAGGGAATAAATGCTTATAATAAATAGTACCTTATAAGAGTTAAAAAAATCTATCCTCGCGAGATTAAATAGGTTACTAAGCGTAAAGCTATTAAAATTCTAATAAGAATCGCTGAATTCATATATAACAATAATCAAAAGCTACTAACAGAACGTCTAAGATTTCTGATCTATACTACTTTATTAATCGCTATAGGTAATACCCTAGCTAGTACTATAGCGATTATAGCTATAGAGCCAAATGCGAAACTTTGCGAAATGATTTAATATCTAGCAAGGCCTCACCGTTTAGGTCAAATGAATCCTCAAGTATACTACTATGTTATGTATTCTGAGGGTACTATTAAGGAAAAGTAGATAGAGAGGAACAAGAGTAATCTCTAGGTCGCTATATTAACAGACGTAAAGGAGATAGCTCTAGTAGTTATTTTATTAGATGAATCTAATAGTTTAGATTAAATATAAAGATGATCTTGTTTTATCAACTTGTAATTTTTCTCTTAATATTCTTCCACGACTCGGTAATGACGAGCAATCTCCTCTTTTTTCACGACTACGTTAACATTTTCTGTAAAATTCATGCGCAAATTACAATTCTCATTAACTTTCGTAATCTACTTGATGACCTGGGTCTAGTAAGAGGAATCAGACTCTTAGAGTTATAGGGGAACGGAAATTTGAAACTGGGAGGGAATTTTCTCTGTTGGTTTAGGTCAGGTTTATTATTCGAAAGAAGGGGAAGTGAGGAGGACCTTAGAAGCAGCAAGATGAGGCTGGAGTAAAAAAAAGGGGAAGTGAGCGTTTAAAGGAGAATTCAGAACTCAGAATAGAAAAAGAGTATTCTAGTATGTCTCTCTTCTCTCTACATTCACAGCCTTTCCCTCCCTCCCTGAGTCAATCATTCTCAATCACCCACTTCGGACCCCAACATCGTCCATCGAACAAGCTCGTTGTGTCTCTTCTAACATGTTTCAACAAATCCAAATTCGTTCTTTCGAGAATTGAATCAGTCAGAAAAAGCCGAATGTGCCCGAATCAACAATCAGTCCCATCTGTCGAACAACAAATCTTCTACAATCTTGGAACCCCTCTCTCAATTGAGTAATCGAAGACAGTACAATGAGCGAGAAGACCGAACAACCCATGGAGACACAGGTTATGGATAGCATAACATAGTTAACTGGCATCAGCGACTCGGTCGCGGTCAAAAAACAGCTTCTGTGCGAAGTGAACTTCTTGACATGGGAAAGCTCAGAAGTAGGGCTACAAAGCTGATGTCAGTGGCCATTTTCGTCTTTCGTCTTCCCACCCAAAATAAAACCCCTGCTACTGGGTCGGAGAGGAACGTGGTTTGAAAAATACGATGTGTGGAAACCACATCTCGTTTTGCCCCAACGAATGAGATTTGGGAGTGACATGGTAACATTACGTACCGGGAACGACGAACGAAAAGTGACACAATTAGGCCTTCATCGAGCACGGCCGGCAAGTCTTGAGCTTGCAGTATTTGCACTCGTAGATGTGGTTGAATGGACCGGTGTGACATCTTTGGCAAATCCATTGTACTATGGTGGTATCCGACTTGAGCATGATGAAGGAGTGACTGCAGTATCCTGGAACGGCCATGGTATTGGTTAGAGAGGGAGCCACTTTGAAGAGTTCACTAGGTATAGCGGAACGCGGTGGGTTGAGGAAAGTCTTCGTAGGTGGGACTTGGAGGCGGTTAGTATTCTCTAGATCAGTGAGAGAAGGAGGAGAGACGCGATTCAGTACATACGCCGAGACTCGTTAATAGCAGAGCGCTTGGAGTAGTGTGTTCCTTAATCTTTCTGGTTTCTTGTACCTTTTGCTCTATCGTAGAGTCCCGCTGAGCGTTATTCGGCCTTTAACGTCTTCTTATCAAGATAAAGCTACACAGGTATACAGTAGATAATTGCTCCGAACTAGAAAGCAATGAAAATTGACAAGAATAGGAGTACGAGGTCAATTTCTGAAAGCCAAGTGTGTAGGATGGACATGCTTATATGTAGACTGTAGACCGTAGACCATTGAATCCAGGGGACAAACACTTAAAACTTCATCGGGATAAGAAATCATATGCCCGTATATATTTACTAAGTACAAACTCGGCTAACTTGTACAAAATGAGGCAATGGAAGTGGGTAATACCTTGGCCAGTACTGTAGCGATTGTGGCCATGGAGCCGAATGCGAAACTTTGCGAAATGATTCAATATCTAGCAAGGCCTCACCGTTTGGGTCAAATGAATCCTCAAGTACACTGCTATGTTATGTATTCTGAGGGTACCATTAAGGAAAAGCAGATGGAGAGGAACGCAAAGGGGATGGCTCTAGTAGTTATTTCATCAGATGAATCTGATGGTTTAAATTAAGGGGTGATTTATTTTAAATAAATGACTTATTGATTACGCAAAGAATAATAAGTACTCTAATTTCTCGACATAAAAGTCCCCTGCTCGCGCCTCCATCTTGCACCTTGGATGATTATCTCAACGTACTTTCAATTGTATTTTTTCTCTATTCTTCTATCATAGACCAAATAAACAAATTCCAATGAAATGTCAAAGCTTTATCGTGCAACTATAAAACAAGGCCTCTGCTGCTACTTGATTGTCGGCTGGTCTGAGTTCCAGCTTGCGGATATGTAACATGGAGGGCACAACAAGTGTATCTACGATGGAAATCACAAGTCCCTTGGCAATATGTATTGAATATGTTGTTTACTGTGAGACACTACAACAGTTGTTAAAAGGGCTTGGGGAAAGGGAGTTACAGAGGTGAAACTTACTATACAACATTTCCACCAAGAGTACTGTATTGAGAAAGTGTTGCCAAAACCAGACCCTGGGAGCTCGAGGTTGATATCCTATCTCGTTAGAATACTATCTTTTTTAAATTAGATCTAGAATACTTGCCGACATCTTGTCTAGAAGGTGCGAGGCAAGCGCACAATTTTACTGGTTCCTAATTTCTCAGGTCGATGGAGCTATAGAATGGGATGATAATATATGAGAAGGAGATTTAAATAGATGTGCAGAAGAGGGATTGGGCTGAATATAATATACTAAAAGCTGAAACAAGTTTATTTTTAGGGGGGCCAAGTCAGAGCCTAGAAAGGTACCTGGGCTCTACGGTCCAGATAAATTTAGAAAGTAGATATAGCTCCGAACCAAAGGTCAAGAAGAATAGCAATGGGTAAGAAGTCTGAGTCTGCTCCTGAAAGAAAGACGATGAATGTGAACATCCTTGGGAGAATCTCAAGTCTTGTGGAAATCAGGGAGCAGAGGTAGGTGGCGGGGGTTCATGGGTGGGAAGCAGCAGGGAGATCAAATAAAGAATTCAGAGGCGATTAAAATCTTCATATACATTCAATCACAAAGTGTTATGTCCAAACATAGCCGTTCCTTACTTTCTGACCTTTCGCTACTCCTTGAAATTATTCCCTGAATCTGATCCTAATCAAATTTCGAAAGGCCTCGCCTTTGTCGAAAAAATCAACAAAAGCAATTGGCATGATAAGCTTTCACTAGAGATCCGTACTATATTGCCTACCATTTGACGAATTGACGAACGCTCGACTCGGAACAAATTGACCTATTCCTACGTATACACCATGGCCACGGTATTCTTGATCTGAGTCAAGAGTAGTCTTCTCGGTCAAATCAATACGGATGTTAATACCCCCCAAACCATCGACCTCTTACCGCCGCCCCAAACGGATTGCATTGGAAGCATCTTAAACCATCTACTGCCCTAACAGCCTCTCAATGCCATTGCTTCTGCGGACCATCAGCACACATCCAACGGCCAAGCAACCTTCCACACATCTTTGGGCAACCTTCTCCCACCCTACGAATCCTCGACACCCTCTCCGCTGTATCAATCGAGTAACCTTGAGAATTTTTTGGACCATACGCTGTCAGGGCAGTATAGCGATACCGCAACCCACCCACAATTCTCACGTCCGGTCAACAACCAATACTCTTCTCTCGCAGATCACGGGAACGTCCCCCAGCTCCCACGGTCATCTCCTTCAGAACATCTTAGGTACTTTCCGAACCATACATTGAACCAATCTACTATTATGGCAGCATACCCACCATGCTTATATCCTGGAGCTAATATCCAAGAACCATTCCTCGCTAGCACGCTCTCGTAGCCACTGCCTCAACCGACTCACCTCAAAGATCTTAGCGACGCCTCCCAACTGTCGCCACCGTCTCAGTTAAGCTACCGTGAGATCTTTGACAACGATACTTTGGCCAAAAATGTCGGACAATCTTCTATAATCATACCTTTGAGCTCAGCCTTAACAGCATACCAAGATCCGGCCCAAAACTTCCATCAATCCCCTCTTTCCTGGCTACTACAACCAAATACTGAGCACCGGCCTAGGTTACCTAGCGCTAGCACCGATCTTTTGAAACAAAGTCTAGCACTCAATCGTCGACAGACTCCCTATATAGGATGTCGACTTCGAAAGATAAAGGTATTTCCTCTTACCTTGCAACAAGAGAATTAATACGCTAACTTCCCCTTAGTGCCAGAAGACTACTTCTAGTACTAGGGATTCTCGCTGTGTGCGGTGTCTTAAACAACATATTCCATAGCAAGTATGTATTCGATTACGTGTTATAGATTATAAAATCTTCTAAAAATGTACTTTACCTTGACCTCAGTGGAATAGCTGGACTAACAACTCTAATAAGGGCGGAATAAATTGTACGAAATCCAGTTCACGCTTGTACAGTCAAGTAGCTCGAGTTTTCAAAGAACGGTAGAGTTGGAACATTACCCTGATGGCCCTCCTCTACTTGTAGACTGTTGTGAATTTCGTCTAACCGAACATTACCAGACAGAGGCCCTACAGAAGAATTCATCTAGTTAGCATATAGCGAAAACTACTACTTTTTGCCTAATAAACACTAAGATCAATGTATCACTATACATCCAGAATTACATTAGATATTCTATTACTAAAGCGTGTCAACGTTAAGACATTGTCTCACCCTTCTTCAAACTAGCATACTCTTATAGAGATGTAAGTCCTCACTCGGATGTTTTAGTTCACAAGCTAATTTCAAAGGAACCGATTATACAGAGTTGCTTTGAGATGTACATAGCTCTCTATCTAATGATGATTAGTTGGCAGTTTTCTGTCAAAAGGAAGAAGAGAACCGGAATTGAAGATGATTATCTTAGCATAGCGAAAGTCGAAAAAAGAAGCTCTACGTAGTTTGATCGCATACCTGTACCTTGTATGGTCACAAACTAACTAAATCACTGACTCGAGTTGAGAATAGCTGAATTAGATAGTAAGATTTTATACAACGCTAACAGTATACTATAAACCAAGGAACAGGAACATCATAAGTAGGTAGTTAGTACTCTAGCTCTGTTTCTGGTCTTATATATTCGAGAGCTTAATGTAGGAAGAAATATATTTTAGAAGCGTTACAAGGATTCGGTGAGCTCCTTTGAACTAGGGTAAGTAAGCCAGACGCTAACGAATCTAGCTCGGATTTTAGATACACCCATCTAAGCCACAGGCGCTCATTGAGGAAGTAACTGCCTCTTCTAATTCTTTATTGTCGCATTATTACTATATGTTTAGGCAAAAGCTACTTGACATGAATTAGGACGAACAGAAATCGAAGGATATAGTAAATAATGATCTAAGATTCCTTAGCTCTATAAAGACGCTTTAGACTTACATATCCTAGCTAAGTAAGTAATAGAACTACAATTATCATTTTTTTAAAACCTGACACTCAATAGCGGAAGATGGCATGATTAGTCGAAAGGCATGTAACCTATACAAGGACAGAAACCTAAAGAGCGTAGACTTCACAACGAGTTCGTTACTATTTGTTAAGGATGTCAGGAGGAGCTGTAAGGTGAAAGGCTTCTATTAGAATGTCTATTTTCATTAGTTTATAACAACAGGTGACTCGGTATCTAGGATTCTTAACAATAGTTTACACTAAGACGTGAGCTATTTCACAGCAGGGCTAATAACTGTCTTGTCTATTTCACCTCTAATCGCCTCCTAGATATCAAAAGCATGTCCCTTACTAGGTACAAAGATGTTCTTGCACTCTACCCCGAGTTGTCCAAGTGCTTTATAGAAACTATGCCTGTGTAAACTGTTGAAGATATCATTATCCTCGGCTATTACTTAGTAGACTAGCGGGTAATCGATATCTTGTAAGAGCTGTAGTAGACCTACACATTAAGTTAAAACTAGTCTCGTTGATTCTTAATTTTAGAGAAGCCTTTGACTTACTAATTTTATCAATCTCTTCCTTGCTCACGGACCCCTTCTCTAGTAATCTTAATTCACTGCTCTCGTCTCTTAGCAAACCCTTGATTAGGAATTCTGCTACAAGACTTCCAGTGAAGACTTTCCTGCCCATAAGTGCCCTAGGCCTCATGTAGTCTTCCGCGTTCTTGGGAGGAGTGATTTCGGTGGGAGGCGCTTGGAAATTAGTTATAGCGGCAAGAAGCTGTGGAGTTAGCGGTAGTAGTGGAAGTTTCGAGAATCGACCTGTTCCTAGAGACGGGACATTGTGCATATTCGTTGGTCCATACATCGAGAGGATAGCAGTTGGTTGCCTTCTCCATAATTTAGGCTACTACTTGTCAACACCATTTACTCCGGCATGAGGATAGCACTCACAGTCAGAAGTGCCAGGTGTGCACCGGCTGAGGCACCAACCACAATGATTTTCTCTCCATCAATCGTCCAAGTTGGACCTGTGAATATGGGTGGAAGGTGATACCTTAACCAGGGTTCCACATCGCGAACGTCTTCAAGCTGGCCAGCCAGGCTGGTCTCTGGAAGAAGCCGGTAGTCCATGGAAGTGACTATGAACCCGGAGGAGAGGAAGTGTTGGAAGAGGGGGCGACAGTAGTCAGAACGACTTCCACCTAGCCAACCACCGCCGTGGATGAAAAGCATGATCGGGCAAGCAATATCCATAGCCAAAGGCAGATATACATCAATAGGAATGGGTATTTCCCCAGCTTCTTTGTAAACGCACGTCTTCGCAACAGGGAGAGCTGGGGGTCGATTGGGTAGTATAGAAGGCTCCATGGCAGGCTATATGGTGAAGGCTTGAGAACAACTGGATGGCTTCAAAGAGAAAATAGAATATGACAACCTCCGGTCGGTAGCGTCGAGTTGTAGTGTCAAGCGTAGGTATATATTTCAAAAGCTCAAATGGAGCGACGCGGTGTCAAGCTGGCGTGACATCAAAAGTCATGAATACCGAGCTGGATGGCCAACTAAACGAAGCACGCTCGAATTCAGACATGATAAGAGCGGGAAAGAAGCGAGGAGAAAGTTGTCGCTGCCAGGGAGGAGAGCGTAAGAGCAGCGTGGAAGATACAGACGCACGGTGACTGTGGATTGTGGGTTGGCGGCCAATGTTGTAGCACCAAAGCCATCATTTCTTTGCAAGATCTGTCAGGTTCCAACAAATTTTCAGCTGGCTCCGCCCATCACTGAGTTTTGGCTCAAGAGAAGACTTTATAATACAAGATCATAGTTTTCAAAGTGGTTTACCATACTAGATGCTATACCTTTGCACGGTAGTCGGGCGTTGCAGAGATTTTCATGCGTTTGCCCTCCCAAAGTCCCGACTCACGACTCGACCCCATACCCGATCCTTGGAAATCCGATACTAGAGGGCGTATGGCAGCAATGGAACGAAAGCAAACGAAATCTGCAAACCCTTGATGAAAAGGCGCCTCGTTGAGCTAAAAGCGCGGCGAATTTGGAAACCCCTGCTGAGACAGCGCCTTGTTATGCTAAAAACGCGGCGAATCTGCAAACCCCTGTATTGGAGAGCGCCTTGAGCTCTTCGTGTATCCCTACTCATATCCGGTTGGTCAAATTTCCCCTAGCACCTGCTGTAACATTAATAAAGTCTTTGTGAGGACCCTGGCTAATCAGATGCAGCATGACCTACCTAGCCTGGTTAACAAGGTTGTGAAGTGCCTCTACCACCTGGCCCACTAGGACTCCCTGTCTGATCGATGCATACATGCCGTAAAGTGATATCTGGAATTACTACCCTTCTCGGAAGCTGGAAGTTGGAAGTCTCATTAGGTTTACTTCGAAATCCCTCCCGTAGGCTTGCATGAGCGCTAATACACAACCTTAGCTCCCCGTTTTTCGAGAACAAGCAAAGACTTGTAGGACTACTAGGTGTGTTATGGGAAGCTTGTATTATGAACTCGCTGGATAGAATAAGTGAGGAGAAACCACACCTATTCTCTGCTTCTTCAATCGAACCAACTGCTATCCTTGAGCTTGCAAACATTGAGTTGAATAGAATGATTTCTACAGGAGATATTCCGTCCTATCAAAAAAGTATACGCCTTTGGCAACCATGGCTTATTGTAGGCAGAAGTTGTTCCAAGATATTCGGACAAGGGGGAGCAAGCAGTGTATATGCATGTACTTTAAGTGATGACCATCCACAGTTAGGTGCTTTCTGCTGCCATCCTCGAAGGGATCAAGATGGGAACACTCCGAATTGCAACCACAGATCCAGGCGTACCTAGATCTCAATTAATTTGCCCGATTCCGCATCCTAGATATGTCTGTATACCTTGTATCACGTTCCGGTGGCCATTTTCTTCCTTAAGATGCACCGTCTCCACCCACACCTGGAGCCACGATTCATTGTTCTCTCTCCCCCCAACGCATCGAACGGTAAAACCCCTTCACCCATATCAAACCATGATGGAAACCAGCGTTGGCGTCTGTCCAGCTTGGAGTCTCTGGGTTATATACCCAATTATTTTCGGGGTACTCGTGGGGATTTCTCAATGCACCTATCGGTAAGTTGAATTTTACACACTTGTATGCTACAGCTAATATGCCGACCCAAAAGTACGCTTTTGGAAAAGAACCTAATATATTTATCTTCCAATGGAAATTTTTGGTTGCGACTCGTTGTTAATATTGCATTATTGGGGTTCTCGTACGTTGAGGTCACCAACTCCAGTGTTGGGGCTAACTTGAGAGACCAGTCTTTGGGGCCTTCAGGCTGACACCCCAATCAATTATATCTTCTGTGCCCTCATTTTTGCCGGTACTTTGATACATCAAATACTTTTGTTCATGTGAGTTGAACGCATTCGCTTTCTGCCTTTTAAGCTAATTTGCGCAGCGAATTTTTTATACAACTCGAACTAATTAAGACAAGCTACTAAAGAAAAGAGCCTACTACTTGGGTATCAGTCCCAATCTAGAGCTGGCACCACTGTAGCCTTCAACATTTGGACGTGATAGTGTTTGGGTGGAAGGTACATGTACCTCGGGAAAGTTTGCTGGGAAGTCAGGTCCTTGAGAAGGAATGAATTTTGTAGACCACGGGTCCTCGGGTGTTTTTCGATTTCAGATTTCTTCTTCAGAAGAGTCATTCCCATCATTACAACACAAGAAACTTTTGATTTCCATTTGACTCGCTTTTCAAGCTCTGAAAACCACGTGAACTTGAGACATACACATCTTCTGCTGGACTGACAATCTTTAAGGGAGTATGGATAAGGCCGTCAGATTGACATTTGCAGGAATTCCAGCAGAGAGAATTAGAATTGAAACAGGGGCATCGCCTTCCGCAAGGCCCTCGGTGGTTACACTGAGAATTTTAGCTTTCGGAAAAGAAACCTTGGAAAACAATACTTCAATTGAGCTCCTCTGATTTTTTAGCATATGAACCTTTGTGTGAGCTTTCCAGCCTCATGCCAGAGTCTTCTACTGGTTGTTATACCAAGAATATCCACTCGACCGCGACCTGCTTTCAAACGCTTTACTTGGGGGTTGTGCATCCAGACCAAACTATTTGATCAGTCTCATAGCTTCTGCAGTACTTGACAAGTTCGTAGTAGGAGACGATAAGGCGGAGGGGTAGGTCAATTGATACTTGCTTAAATTTCCGCTAATGCTGATAGGTATATTTGGATTATGGAACCATCACATTCTAGGGGAAAATTCGAGCTGTTCGAGGCAGAGACGTATCTATGGTTATAGGAGCGATTTCAGAAGGAATATCAAGGCCAGCCTAAAGCACAAGACCAACAGCCAAAGACCCCTAATCAATCCACCTCCACTACGATCGGCAAGTCCCAACCATACTCATCACCGTACAAAACACTCCCCACTACGATGTCCTCTGGACCAGCAAAAACCAAAACAGCACCACCAGCTCCCCACCAATACAACCGCTACAATAAAAACACAATTAGGTGCAGCCAGCGTTGTTCTTGTACTATCGGTCGAGTTGTGGGTTGCAATGTAATATAAAAATTGTTTCCACCGGTTGATGGTGGTGCTGATTCTCTGATGGTGTTTGTTCGGCAGAGGGTGTCCCAGGCTCTATGTCATACTTCTCTAGACTCACATCATGCTGACAGTCTTTGCGCAACCTTGCCTATCCTCCTTCCGCCTGCACAGGGTTAGCAGGCTTCTTCTCGGGGGGCGGTAATGAAGAAAACTGACATTAATAGGTATTAAACGACGGGAGGTGCACCCTAGACTCCCGAACTTTCGCCTTGCGAAGTTGCATTAGATAGTGACAGCTCATTCCTCGTTGCAGGAACAAAACCTGTTGGATGTACAAGTCAGACTGGGATGTTGAACCAGTTACCACTTTTCCCGACCGCTTCTTGCATCCAATTGTTGTCGTGCGTGTATTGGAAGAAGTCCTGGGTGAACGCCCGCGCCATCTTAGCCACCTGAAACTTCCTATCAAGAGCGGGAGCGCTACCAATTGTTCCAGGGTCAAGTTGTCTTTTCCAAGCAGAGGATGGACGAAGCGATTGACAGTATATACTGGAAGACCTGCTCTTCTGATCAATGGAGGAAGCTTCTCGTAAATCACACAATCAACCCTCGTAGACAGTTGGTACTAATTTTATAGCAGGCGGCTCGTAACAGTTTTTTCCAGCATAGGCAAAGAATTTAGCGGAGAAACAAATTGGGCAATAGAGAGGCCGGTGCGCTCAAGCCGGGACTCGGGATGGGGGCTGGATGCAGGAGGTAATGGGGGAAGATGGAAGCTGGATCCAGCTTCCGGGGATACAAGCATGGGATGTCAAAGCATGGGTCCGCGAGGGAGGGCAAGTAAAGTACTCCATATAGTAGTTAGGAGAAAACAATGTAGATTAACCTGCTTCCCCGCTCCTACACCATCTGCAAAGCTTGGTTTAATCTCAACTTACATATGCAGTAATCAATATTCTTCTTCGCAGTCATCATTGGAAAGTAGGAAAGTATAAGCGAAAGCAACGGTAGCTGAAAAGAAGAATATAATTGGATCCGTTTATCAAAGCACGTCATAACTTTTCTTAGGTATGAAGTCGGATGATCACTTACTTTTCAGGTGGTGTTAAATGCAAAGCAGTACCTCCACATCCTCCTCCATAAAGGCAATCCGATCCATTCGAAGCCTCGCCTCTGTACAGGGCCACCAACTCTGAGAGCTCAGGTGTAAGCAACCCCCGGAAATTAATCCACCTATCGTGGGATACACTACCTTGTCAAACTTAGCGATTATTGGGTTTGTGGGTGTTGGTCTCTGGCAGTGTTCGTACACTCTGAATAATTCGGGCATCATTTCCCACAAAGTCAACTCCCCTAAACTTTTAATCGACAGCCCCTAGTCCTCGAGTACAATAAAGTACTACGACATACAACCCCATTACTACATCGACGAGCATAATAAAGACCCCGCAGCCGGGAATAACTGCTCGTCCAGGGGCTACTGCAAGTACTGGAACAATGTGAGCGATCACATTTTCGCTGCATTTTGTAAGGGTATGCGGCTCTGGTCCTCCCCTGTTATATTCAAGGTACCGTGATAGGCTGGCAGCTAATCGTCTCGCTGGTCTTACGACATGGTACTCCTTCAAGTCAAGAAACTCCACTTTCAGCCTTAATTATTGCATCGTTGGATACTAACCTGGGAAGTTGACTGTGCTCTAGCATCTACATCACACCCTCTTTGGTCTTGCTTCGGATCTAGTAAAATGCGGAGCCTCATCCCCACGCCACTGGAGGCCACCTCCACTTTTAAGGCCAACAAAGCTAGCCAGCTGTTCTTTTGTGGTACTTTAAACATTACTACTTGTAGGGATTTAGTCGTACCATGTTACTATAGTTTTTTCAACTTTGTTTATACTTGTGTAACCTTGGAATTATCGTACGGTAGCGGCTAGCCTTGTTTTGTGTTTCATTCGAAATATGCCAAATTGCCGCTTAGCGTTAGTAAGACCCTAGTGTCTCATTTCTTCCGTTTACGAGCAGATTTTAAGCCTCAACTAGGTCAATCCACAAATAACTTGTTGTTTCTAGCAATATTGTAGGTAGAAGCACGCCTGCAGTCACTCCTACACCATCATCCTTATTAGCTATTCGAACTTATGTACGTCTCCTTATTCTTCTCTTCCTTGGGCATTCTGCCCTAATCATTATTACGATGTATTTTCTAATCCCAAAATTCGTAGACTCGGTTCTTGAAAGGAGACTCAATGTTGAATCTGAATACTCTGCCGTACGAGGTGCTCTTGAATATTGTTGGAAACGTCAACTTCGATGATGTGTTTAGTCTTGGTCTAACTTGCAAGAGCTTCAAGTTCATTATTACTGAAGAATGTTTAGTAAAATCTATTCTTCTAGTAAGTAGGAATCTGAAGATCGTGACATTTTCGTTGAAGATTTCTTGTATCAGGGTGATGTGATGCTGACAACTGAATAGAGCAAGATACCCTTCTGTCCCGAAGCCATAGAGGCAAAATTACGCCGTGGTGGCTATTCAAAAGCTTTACGATCGGTGGCTAAGCGGCGTGAGGCACTTGCCACGGTGTCTCCTTACACAGTGGCGACAATTAGCTTCTGCGATGATTACCACTACTGTAAAGGCATTCTCTGTTATAGCTTGGATGACGAAGTAAGAATCTTAGATCTACACCACTCTAGTGACGAGGAGATTGTGGTCAGTATCTCCGGGCTTCTCACTAGGGCTGTTTCGGATATCCATGTAAACAGTAAGGGGGTTTTCCAAATCCTATACTATTCAGACCAGATAATTTCATGCATCTACCAATCCTAAGGTCCGGATTTACCGGCATGGCTTATCGTATTTAGTTTAGAGGAACAAGCAATTTTGATTCCACTAGAGAGGATGGACTCAGTCGAGAAGCTTTTTATACGCCACAATAAAGGCTTTTTGTTCTATAGAACCCATTCGGACACAGATGCTGATAGCCACAAAACATAGATGATTCATAGATACGACTTTCAGAATCAAAAATAGTTCAATAACAAAATACATCTTTGGGAGATGGCGGGGTTTGAGATTGGCCAATCCGTCTGCTTTGAAATTTATAGAGAGTACTTCTACGCTATCTCAAATCAAACATCATTTAAATACGAGGAAATTGATTAGACATCATTTTACCATGGGTATCGATTTCCTCTCGTCTCGCCTTACATAGACTACCTCGAAAAGACAAATGACAAAGACATGTAGCGAAGACAACACCAAGAAGGACCTATAGACGAAAGATAGATGTCGATGCAATTAGATGTCGATGAGTTTACGGGGGAGCTCAAAATTGTTGAAGCTAGGAAAGAATGGTACCAGGGATCTAGTAAAAGCCAACGAAATTATTATACAACGGATATTATTTTTCCTACGGACAAAAAGAAAGAAGAGTATACGGAAATGTTTGGAAATAACTATCGAGAAGAAGATGCAGATACTCTCGAAGAAGCTATACTTCGGTCACAGTCCGATATAGGCAATGCAAGTTCTTCAACTTTATCATCCGTCTACTCGGCATCGAGTTCTATTTCCAAAGCCACCCTATCGAGTTCAACCACGACATCCTCATATTCAACACCCTCATACTCAACACTTTTCGACAACACCGGTCTTCCCAATTCTCAACTATTACGTCTTCGACAACCAGAAGACAAACTCCACTACCTAGAAGCACCCCCACGAGACCCCCACTGCACACATCTGGGAGATGACGGGACCGCCAGCCCGATTTTTACAATTGCAAAGACTTGTCTACGGACGTATCAAAAAAGCAGTAGTACCTATCTAGACCTCGTAGATGATCCTCCTACGGATTCGAACAGCACGCAACGTCTCCGCTTACGTGCGGGATCTCGAAAACTGGGACCACCACTTCTGAATCAAGAAGGTCTTCTATGTGAACCATCTGAAGATCTCCACACCTCCATCAAACAACTCTACCGAGACAAAGGGATCTCCTTTTGGCCTCGGTCACCAACGGCAGAGAACCCTATTACGGAGGCAGAACTCGATGAACTTTATAAATTACTTAATCCTCCTAAGTTTCTAGGCCACGTTCAAGGAACATCTGATGAGAGAAGTCTCGTATATGTCACTGGATAAAAGGGAAAACCTCAGGCCTTGATATTTGTGGGGTTTGATGCTGGAGTGCGACTTAAGGGCCTGAGGAGGTGGGGGCAAGTGGAGAAGAAGATGAAAGGTCTTGGAGAGGGTCCTCACAATACGTCTCAAATTGGGAAATACGTGGATCCGTATGAGAAGGAAAGGACAGTGGGGATGGAGCGGAAGGGCAAGGGAAGAGAAGTTGGAGATGCAGATCATGCGAAAAGTGCCTTCCCCAAAGTCGGGTGTAATGAGAATGGGAAGGGGCGGGAGTTGGTACGGAAGGTACCAGCCATGTACTTAGAATTGAGTAACCTAGGGTATAACTTTGGGAAAGCGAGAAAGGGAAGGTTGTAGGTTGGATCGTATAGTACCTACGTGCAGTTTATTAGCTTAGCTGATTTTTCCTTTTATCGATTCAACATCTTAGTATTTTTAAAAATTGAGTCTGCCTCGACAGTGGCGTTTTTTTTTTACAAAGGTGTGAAAGTCAATATATTCACGACGCGGAAGAGATACTAGGTTTAGTGCCCTAGATCGAAACGAGGGGTGGAAGCTGATTTATGCTAGAACAATAGAAGATACTTTAAAGATCTCATACCATCCTGAACTTCCATGAAATACAATTTCCTGAAAATTGCGGTCCTTAGCAAGGAACCCTTCCCACGTTTGGTTCTCCCATGTAATATAAACATTTTTCCCAACATACTTTCGAAATATTTCGGAAATCTTAAAAATAGCATAGTCGTCTTCTAGCACGTGAGCATATTTTCGAATAATATGTTAGTGCTTAGCTTCAAGATCCTCCCTTTTCTCGTCTACCTCGGCGAGGTATCTGTGCTAATACCCTTTCTCCTCGTCAAGTAATATTATTTCTTGTTGTATAGTCCAGAGCTCTGAGAGAGCACGTATACTCGGAGTTTTGGGAAAAACCAAGTCGAGTTGCTTAGATAGTTCCAATACATGAGCTAGTGTATTTAGCAGAGGAGCAGGTCGAAGATATCGGAGTGGGAATTGTGGAATTCTTTGCTAACTAACACGCTGTCAGTAGGATATAGAGCAAAAATTCTAAAGAACAGCCTCAACTTACCTACCGGACAACAAGGAATGAGCTAAAAACCTAGACAGTAACCCAGCCAACAACCCAACTAGTAACAAATTATTGGGTCTGGAATGTATTATGTGCTGAAGGTCATGGAGAATTGATTGGATTGTAAAAGGTAGCTATCTAAGGTGTTTATATAAAGAGTGTAAGGTTTAGGCAGACATGAAGCATTTAGGCAGCAGAACTATAAGTGGATCAAATAAGGAAGTGGATCAAAAGAGAAAGTAGACCCAGCACAACAATTAACTACTCACTTAATTTGATAGCTAGAATATTTTAAGCTACTACATCTTAATTCTCTAAATATAGGCTTTTCATATATCTGTTAATATTAATCTACCTTTTTTAAAAATATATTACTCTAGAAAAAAATACTAGGAAAATATATATATATTTACTAATTAAAGGTTTATTAATTCACTACATAATGAGTTTTTATTCTAAAAATACATACATAGGCTTAAAAGAAAGCCCTAAGCTATGAATCTTTAGAACTAGAGAAACTATTAAATTTAAATAAGAATTCATTTTTTAATCGTAGTGTGAATTAAAGTCCTCTATTTTAATTGATTTTGCCTCAGATCGCGAATCTTGTACGTTCTACCACGTAGGGTAAAACAAGCCTTAAACACCTTAGCGTAGTGATTGCGTTACTTTTAGCGTAGAAATACTATAGTATTTTACTACTAGTACACTACTAACATCACTGCTCTCTTGTTCCTGCTAGTCTATCATTAGATAGGAGGGTCGTGCTCAACTTCTTAGTTATTAACTAGAACTTTACTTAGTATCTTTGATCCACGTAACGAGTTTACTTCTAAGTGAACAACCTGCCGCGTCTATACCTCTAAGGCTAGTTTTCTTAGTTAGATAGTTTCGTTATAGCTTGTGACGACACGCACAGCTGATGGACCGCACAGGAGCACGACTATATTAGGTATCACAAATAGTGAGATTAATACTATAGATCTGTCTATTCGAGAATTCTAAGCTAAGGATAAGAGGAGAGCTCGAGAGAGCTCTAGTCTAAATAAAAAATGTGGTTCGCTAGAGAAGCCACGTGATATGAAAGGACGTAAAGAAGCTCAAGTAGACCTAGAGTAATCTCAACTAACAAATCTCACTAGGTACCTCAAAGCCTACTACTAGTTCTCTTGTTATAAATATAATATATTTATATAAATACTATATAAGTAACTTAGCTAGATATTACGATTATGCTCTGTCTAAAATATACCCTGAAAAAATCTCACGAAACTAAGATTATAGCTAAGAGAGCGGAAGATTAGATATAAGCGGCTATCTTTCTTCTTAAATCTTCTCTATAATAGAGGTCCTAGACTATCTAACTAATGTTATACTCACTCCTGCTTCCGGGGTTGGCGTCCTGGTTTCTTGTGTTGCCGATTAGCATTTCTAGTCGCACCCCTCCCCTTTCCCTTTATGCCAGCCCCCTATGGCTCCTTCTTAGCCTTGCGCTGTGCTGGAATGCGATGCTTAAATTTATCCACCAGCTCCTTTGTATGTCCTAGCGAGTGTTCTGAAAGCAGTGTCGGGTTCTAGTCCACTAAGTAATGTGTCACACTATCAACATCCTCTTTACTAATAATTTAGCGGACCTCCTAATCTTAGTCGTCGTTAATCACATCTAGGCATACGTTAGACTCTATTAGGTAAGCCGGTTAAAGTACAGGAGTAGTTCTAGCAGTACTACAAAAGTCTCCCTTAATATAAACGCTAAGAGCCCTGTCGTCCTTTTCGTTCTCTAGAATTAATAAAGAACGCTGTTGTTACTTTTCATAGCTATGTAAGGCTATATCGTCGGAGAGAGGAGAATTAGATCTTTATCGTTTAGAAACCCTCGGTGCCTCATCGTTATTAAGAACATCGTTAATATTATTATACTCCTTAGCTATATAATTGGAAATTATATCTATACTACTATAAGTAAGAATTCTCTATACTACGTCTATAAGACCTAGCTCACGTACTATAACCGCTACTAGCTTTCGATTCCTAGCTAAAGATAATATTATCTAAAGATTAATTATTACTCTTTACACCTAGTTCTTCTTTTACTAACATTAAGTCTACTATTTCGTAAGATAAAGAGAGCAACAGTAGTATTATAGGTTTAAATACATACCTTGAGAGCCTTAAGCTATACTCTTACTAGTAGTTACGCCTTACTATTTTTTTTCGCTTATTACTCTAGATGCCGACAGTATTTCAACTAATATATTACTTGATTCGATCGGCATATAATCTTTAGAAGAGTTGACTTTCTTAGAGATAGACTTATATAGCTTCCGGTTACTAGCGTTTAGTAGTTTTAGAACATAAGAAATAAAGGTAGCTATCTCGAGCGTAGAATAGATAGTAAGAGTACTTCTAAAAACTGACAATTAGATGCTAGAAATACATAAGAGGAGACAAAGGCTTCTTATATACTTTTCCTACTACATACTTTAGATAGGATTTATAGTTTACATCTACTATCCCTGCTCTCGCTCTAGCCTCTATATAACGAACCGCGCTACTACCTAATCTAGTATAGCTGAGTTATAGTATTAGTAAATTATAGCTTTATGTCTCGATAGGTAGAAGAGCTTTAGAACCGCTAATAAATCAAGGGGAACTCTATTCTAAGAGACCTATCTTATATTTATAGGCTAAGGGTACTATCTAAAGGCGAATCGAGCTGTCTAGGTAGGCTATATATCGTTATACTATATAGATAGTTTTTAGCGGATCTAAGAAGACTTTCTAATAAAGTAATTATATATAAGGCGATTACTATAAGAGGAAACTATTATAGTAAAAACTACGAGTAATCTTATAGCTAGTAGGAAAGTATATTGTTTTAAGACACCTTACTATATACTAACTTAACTAGCTATCCTCTAACTACTTTAGCTATCTCCTATGTTATACACGCTCTTCTTAGACGCTAATATAGAAATCAAGATTAATTCTAGACTCTCTCTAAGCGCTCTCCTTCTCTAAAAGCTCTGTCTACCTATATGTCGTTCCTTCCAAGGTTTACTTAACCTGTTTCTTCCTTATATTACTACGTAATAAGCTGACCTAGCTCTCTTCTATTCTAAATAGTTACTATCTAAAAAGACCCTCCCGCCGAATACTAACTAAGGGTTATATTACACCTCTCCCTAGCGAGGAACCTTGTAAGAAGTCTAAAGAATACTAGGTATTTAGAGAATTTTGAATTTCGGCGGATATATATAGAAGGATAGCGATGCTAAACCTTATTTATAGTAAGGTAGGTGGTTTAAGCTATAAAATAGTAGATAGGGAAGGTAAGAAAGTAGAGCTATTAGTATTATAACTATGTGTCGCTTAATTAAGAGAGTAGGATTAGACTATGTAATAAAGAATATAGGTTTATTTTAGGCCTCTAAAGGTCTCTAGTTAGCTTTTTCGTCTTTTCTATACTTTTAGATTATATACTAGGATTAATATAAAGCTAGCGTTTATACGAGAAAGTAGATATTACTCTAAATAATATATTTAATCGTTTAGAGGTAAATTCTATATTATAGATACTAAGACTAGCTCCTCGTTTAAGGTAGTATTACTATATAGTATTATATACTTCGTATATATAGTAAGTTAGTTAGTTAAAGCCTTAGTAGAAAACTAAGAATAATAGGCGTTTTTCTATATATAAGGACCTATAAGCCTCTTTTCGTTTTATATATAATCGCTGACTTACCTCTCGAGGTAAGAGTCCTATATAAGATATACTATCTACTTCTATCTAATTTATAGTATTCTATTACTATCTTCTTTATTATTATATTAAATAACTTTAATATAGACTTTAGTACCTTCTATATAGATATTAGCTAACTACTTAATATTGAACCGAACTTTACTTTAAAATGTATTAGAACTACCTTAAAGAATAAGATATATTCTAACTAAATTTTAGAAATAAACCTTATAGAAGAATATATAGTACTCTATATACTTAAATATATTAAATTAATCGATTAGCTCTAGAATTTACTTTAGTTTACCTTAGATAGACTACTCTACTTTTACTACTACGATTAATAGGATATATTATAGAAGTAGTAGTAGCTAATACTTCTCGCTCTTTTCTTAAGTAGAGATTCTTAGGTATAGTTTCGAGTACTAGAAGCATTTCTAGAAGAGGAGTAGAATCTTCTAGTAATAATCTTAGAACTTTCAAGGCTTAAGATAGATAAATTCTTCTAGTAGCGAGATAAGCAGGCGAAGCTAGTAGAGATAGAGCAGGCAGAGGCGATATAGTTAAAACGAGAAGAAAAACAGGTAGTAAGAGAAGAGGTAGTAAACAAGCGGGATTACGAAATAGCAAGGTTACTTTATAGAAAGAGAGCTGATTACCTATATAACTAGATCTAAGCTCGCTATAACAAGGTGGAGCGAAGGAAACTATAAATGAAAAGGTCTACTCGTCGTTCTAAATAGTACTTTAAGGTAACGAATATACTCTAAATTATCTCTATATTATTATTATACTAGATCTACTAGATTATCTAACTTTATATATTTATATCTATTTTTACTTTAGTCTTCTTCTCTCTAATCCTCTATTTAATTTATTACTTAATCTACTATTTTCTTTACTTTTTTATCTACTATTTTATTAGATATATAATAACTAATATCTATTACTTATTCTATACTACTTTAAATCGCTTACTTTAAAGTATTACTATAGCGTTATACTCTCTTTTAGTTAGTATTTTCTTATTATATATTAGTATAGTTAGACTAACTTTAATAGAATAATTAATTCTCTATAACCTTAGTATATTATACTCTTCTACCTTAATAATTATATTCGTAGGTAGAGGAAGGCTACTATATAATATAAATCTAATTTTACGCTTAGTCTATAATATACTAGCTTTAGCCTTGAGATCTATAGATAGAATATCTAAATAATCTAAAGCTAGAGCTTTTAATAATTTTTAAAGAGAGTATAACCTTATATTCGTCTCGGAGGCTTTAAAGTAGACTTAGGCACCGATAATACCGGTTCGATATCGTAGAGGTAGACGATAATAATCGTATCGTTTAGAAGTGTTATAATAATAATCGTGTTTTCTAAAGAAAACTAGTAAATAAACGTTTATCGTCGCTAAGGTCTACTAAGGTTCGGAAAAACAGTAAATCCGTCTCGTTAGCTAATAGAATCGCTTCATTTACTAGCTCCTGTCTGCCTTTAATTTAATTCTAAGAACCTTATAATCCTATAGTTTTATTAATAAATCACGACATTAATAGCCTTATTTTACTTCTCTCTCTATTTTAATATACTACTACTTAACGAGTATTAATTACCTCTAAGTAACCTATTCAGAGAACAAGAAACCTTACTAAAAAGACCTCGTACGCCTATAATAATAGAGATAGACGAATCAACTCTTCTACCGCGATAGCGAAAGCTAGCATCTAAAATCAAGCCCTCGAACGCCTTTCTCTTTCGTAGTAAACACCTACTATACTCTCGCTATATAATAGAGGAGTACTATAATCAGATAGAGATACGTTATATAAAAAAGAATTATTCTTTTAAGAAGAAGATTAGTCGTATAATCATCTTAAACGGAAACTATAGAGGACACTACTAGAAGGACTACCTGTATATTCTACTATTAGATAAGGCGTTTAAGATCTTAAAAGATACTTAAGAAGATTCGCTAGCTCTCTTTAAGGTACTATAAGAAACACACTCTTACAAGGAACAGTTCTAGCTCTTATTAACTTTATTATTAAGAATAGCCTCTTTTTCTACTTAATTTACTTTTAAATTTACTATATAATCGTTAAAATTACTACTTTTTATAATTATTCTCTCTTTTTTAGTCTCTTTTTTACCTCTAAACTCACTCTAAAATCGTTAAATTTAAGCCTTAAATTATAATATTATTAGTTATTATTACTTTTATAATAATTAATAATTATATTATTAAGATATATACTAGTATAAATATTACGATAAATATTACGATAATCACGATATTTATTATATCGGTGTCTAAGTCTACTTTAAAGAGAGTAGTTGATTTAAGAGAGGTTATATAATAAATATATATAGTAGATCTCGCTCTTCGGCTATTTCGTCTTAATTATCCGCTGTCTAGAGTATATAATATAGCTTTAGTATTACTATATTATCTAGACTATTATAGCGTAGCGTTTATAATCTCTATCTTAGATAGTAGAGTCTAGACTTTAAACTAGCTAATTTTATAACCGACTATTAATAAATTACTATTCTTAACTAGAATCCTTCTAGATCTAAAATAAATATATACTAAAACCTCTACTTTAAAGTCTTTTAAGTAAATATTAAAACCTTATAGCCTCTATAACCTCTAGTAAGAAATTCACCTCGTTATATAGTATACTAACTAACCTATACTAGTTAGGATCGTTATTATCGTATATCTCTATATATAGAAAGGAGACTAATATCGTTAGAGTTCGCTTAAGTAAGTTCTTCTAAATCTAAATCTCTACGCTAACTACCTTAGATAATAGCTTTATTACTAATAAAATATATTTCCTTAGCTTATAGACCTTATTAAAGTATATAAGAGCAATTCTAGAGTAGTGTTCTCTCTCTAGGACGTAGCTAGATATAAGGTACAAAGTGTTTACTAGTACGAATCGTGATCTGTAGGCTTTAAAAAGCATCTCTAAGGCTAGAAAGACTCTAAAACTAGAAGAGAATGATATATAAGCTTTTAGTAAGTCCTACGTCTTAAGGTAAAGCTTTATAAGCATCGAAAAGACAGAATGCGTAGCTTTTTCTAGGCTGTTTAAAAGATCCTTAAAAAGTCTATGTTTAGTACTCTTCTGTTCTATATTAACATAGTATATTTCAGCGATAAGAAGGATATAGTAAAGAGAGGTAGAGGTGATATTATAGAGAAGTCTTCTAGAGAAGCCCTTTAAGTTAAGAATTGTTAACGTAGAGTCTATCTAGCTATCTTAGTAGGATGGGAATTTTCTTTTAGAAAGCCTTAACGTTTTCTAAAGAGGTGACATATAAGAGGCGTAGCTCTGTCTCTCGTCTAGGCGGGACTGAATCTTATAATAAGAGTCTAGAAGAGTCTTATAGAGTAGACCTATAATTGCTCTATCGATTTTAGCCGTGATTCTATAAGCCGACCGGTCGTAGTAGAGAGAGAGGAAAATATTGTTATAGGTAGCGAAAGATTTATAATTTTTCCTAGTTATATATAGTACTAGTAAAGCTTTTAACATTTTAAATGTTTATAACAAGGTATAACGAAATAAGAGTATAGAGATAAGAGTAAATAGAGATACTTTAGACAAGAGTCTTGTTCGTTTAAAACTTAAGCGACTCTTCTCTTATATAGAGTAGGATTTCAAGGCCTTTCTATAGTTATGAAAATTTAGAGTAGATAGTTAATTACCTTGTATATATATATCTATACTCTCTATTTCTCTATCCTCTTATTAGTAAGGTAGATCTAGAGTAGATTTAGAGTCTGCCTTAAATAGAAATGTATAGTAACGGAAAACTAGCCTTAAAGCGAATCTTTAAGCGAGGTAAGAAAGAGAGAGAGAAAAATAACAAGGTAATAGAGTGCTTTACTCGATCCTCTAGTCTCTAGTATTATTCTTCTTTATAGAATGTTATCTACTATACCTCTATTATATTATATAGATATATATATAGGTTATCTACTAACTTTTATTAGCTGAAAATAATATCCTTCGTCTTATAAAGTTTTATAATAGATAACCTTCTACTATCTATAACTCTAACTCTTAGTGTTTAAGGTGTGTTTTCTTAATCTGATTAGCTAATTAGTATAGTTAAGAAGGTTCTAAGTATAACGGTCTCTCCCTATATTAAACTAACTAGGATCTCTACTAAAAAGTCATTACCTCTAAATGTATTATAGTAGAGAAATAAGGCCTGGAAATGCTCTCTATAGTCGCCTAATAGCGTCTATAGAAAATAGACTACTAATTATATTACGGTAAGACTCTCTCTTTCTAGTTAAGAGTAGTTCCCTTAAATATATCCTACTAGAAGTAATTAGTAGAATAATCTATAGACTGTAAATATCCTATATATTCTAATACAAGAGGGATAATAAAGCTTACTAAAACTATAACCTGACTTGATTTAAACCTAAACCTAAACGTCTCTAGTTATTTATATATTAGACTTTATATTAGATAGATTATTACTAATAAAGTGCTTTAGAATATATACTACCTTAATTAGAATTACAAGAGACGGTTTTATAGCCGTATCTAGGATCTATAATCCTTTAAGAAGAGAGGTATAAGAAGGTAGCTTCTTTCTAGGAATTATACTTCGTCCTTTAACCTTTTTTCTTATTAGACTATCTTATCTATAATGCCTTTTACTAGTATAATACTAGTAAGCTAGCTTCTAGTTACTAACAGCTAGCTAAACATAGAGTTTAACTAGCTCTTAGCTTAGGATTTATTAAATTACTTAAATTTCTTAATCTTTTTAGACATTAATTCTTTTTTTAGGCCTAAACTAAGTTTTAAGGACGTAGGCCTAGAATATTAGTCTATAGAAGGAATGTAAGAATCTCTTTAAGTATAGAGTTCTATTTTTAATAATAGTAATAATATCTCGATTACTAAGCTTCTTTCTATTCTAGTAAAACCTTTAGATATTTTAGCCTTAAAAAACTAGGAAAACTATTCTAACGATGTAGAAACTTCGATAACTATAGTACTAACTCTAGAGGTATAATCTTTCAAAAAAAAAAATTAACCTTTAATACTAACTATATATTAGAAGTATATTCTTTTACTATAGCGAAAGTTAAAGATAGATTTTTTCCCTACGAACTAGGAGTTAATAGAAGAAGAGATAGATGAGATTTCCTCTAATCTACGTTGAATTAAGAAAGCTAGAACTCTACCACCTAGTGTTATTCAGGAGACAAAGATCAGAAGGTTGTTTAGGACGATTATAACGCTTAATACAATCTCGAGAGACAGCGAGCTTTAGATTAAGGAACGAGTGAGAGGCTTTCTTACGAGTTAGAGTAAGCCTACTACTCTCTCGACAATAAAAACTCAATCTACGCCTACTCTATAGTAGACAGTGATTGATCTTACTAGAGCGGACAGCGATTATAAGTATATTACACCTTCTTATACGCTAAAGTCTAGGCTCTTGTCCTCTTCAAGTATAAGTAAGTATACATTTATATCTAATCTTAGCTAGACTAATATTTAATGACAGATTCTAGCCTACCGATTAGCACTAAGAACTTAAGTTCTATATCTGATGGGAATAACACTAAGAAGCGGAAGTGCTCTATAGATGCTAACAATCTAAGTAAACGTCGACAACGTTCGCGAAAGACTACGATTAAATAGTACCTCGCTAATAAGATATAGCACAGCAGTTAGTAGTTAGTAGAGATGGAAAAGAGCATTAATGATTGTAAAGTAGACTTAGTTACTATAGAGGAAAAGAAGGCGAGGCTTCTCGCAGAGATTAAAGAAGAGAGGAAGGAGGTTATATATCGGAAAAGTAGGTTCGTTAAGATAAGAGATAGTATAGTAGCCTAGGGTGCCTACGAGAGAGAGGTCTTAGAAGAATAGAAATCACGTTAGTTTCTTAGGTTATCTATAAAATAATACTATTTTTAGAAAGATTAGTCTTCTATTCTTATAAACTTGAAATATTTATTATATTAAATATACGAATTATCTAATAACTAAATCGTATATTATAATAAAAATTTAGTAAAGACATCTCTTTTTCTTCGCTTAATATACTACTAGAACAGCTCGCTTAATTAAATAAACTTATATAATATCCTTTCGAGATTCGATAACTACCTTTAGTATTTTTACTAGAGTAATAAACGAAGGCTATTACGAAACGCTTTATAACTATAGAAGAGAAAATAGAGGCTAAGTAGTTAAAGAATATTTTTATATAAGTATTCGTTATATATAAGGCTCTAGAGCTAATACGGTTAGCTTCTAAGAGCGCTATAAATAAAACCTAGATAGGTATATTATATTATACTTCTATATACTCTTAAATACTACCTTCTTCTAAGGCTATTCGTAAATCACTTACTAAATTAGAAGCGAGGATTTGTCTACTACTCTATAAGAAGTAATAGTAATATATTTATAAAGCTAATCTATATCGCGCTACCTACTAGATATAGTTAGAAGTAATAATTATAACGAACGCTAGTAAATAAGTCTTATATCCTTCTATTAGCGTCTAGAGCTACCTACTACCGCTCTCTTAGATTCTAAGACTCGCTATATCTCTTTTAATCCCTCGCTTAGGCTGATTATAGAGTAGAAGTAATAGAAATTATAAAACTGTTATTTTTAGAATAGATAATAATTACTCTCGAATACTAGATAGAATTTAAAGACTTTACTAATCTAAGCTCTCTAATCGCCTAAGTTCTTAAGCGCGCTATATTTAGCTATAGCTTAGAATTATTATCGAAGAATTTATAATAATATATAATTATAGCCTTTCTCTTACCTTTCTTCTAGATTAGTTATAAAATATATTTAAAAGAGTAGATATTATTTATATATATATTAAATAATTCTAAAGGAAGTTAACTTTACTAGTAATCGTAGTTATATAGAATGTTTAATAAAACCTCGATAATAAAAACCTTTCTATTTATATATCTAATAGTAAGTGTCGAGCCTATATATAAAGTACTAAAGGTTTTAGCCTAGAAGTTAGGTAGTAGCTAAAGCAGGTTTTAGTTATTCTATATAACCTAAGAACTACTAATACTTAATCCTTCGTAGTTACTTTCGCCGCCTACCTCTTAAGAGGATATAGGTAGAGAGAGGTTCCTAGTTCTATCTAATCTTAAACAGCTAATGTTTATAATTAAGAAAGAGTTTATAACATTAAACGATAAAGTTAAGACGTAGTTATTAACCGTAATAGTTTATTACAGCGTGCCTGTAACTGTGTCCCAGACCTTGACTGCCTTGTCGTATAATGCCGACGCTAGCAGCTTTGAGTCGTGAGAGAAGGCTACTAAGTTGACTCTATCGCTGTACTCTTCCATCGTCTGTTGTAGCATGCCTGTAACTGTGTCCTAGACCTTGACTGTCTTGTCGTATGATGCCGACGCTAGTAGCTTTAAGTCGTGAGAGAAGGCCACTGACCAGACCTCATCGCTGTGCCCTTCTAGCGTCTATTGTAGCGTGCCTGTAACTGTGTCCTAGACCTTGACTGTCTTGTCGTTTGATGCCGACGCTAGCAGCTTTGAGTTGTGAGAGAAGGCTACTGAGTTGACCCTATCGCTGTGCCCTTCCAGCGTCTGTTGCAGCGTGCCTGTAACTGTGTCCTAGATCTTGACTGTCTTATCTCTTGACGCCGACACCAGCAGCTTTGAGTTGTGAGAGAAGGCCACTGACTAGACCTCATCGCTGTGCTCTTCCAGCGTCTGTTACAGCGTGCCTGTAACTGTGTCCCAGACCTTGACTGTCTTGTCGTTTGATGCCGACGCTAGTAGCTTTAAGTCGTGAGAGAAGGCTACTGAGTTAACCTCATTGCTGTGCCCTTCTAGCGTCTGTTGGAGCGTGCCTGTAACTGTGTCCTAGACCTTGACTGTCTTGTCGTATGATGCCGACGCTAGTAGCTTTGAGTCATGCGAGAAGGCTACTAAGTAAACCCTATCGCTGTGCCCTTCCAGCGTCTGTTGCAGCGTGCCTGTAACTATGTCCCAGACCTTGACTGTCTTATTGCTTGACGCCGATACCAGCAGCTTTGAGTCATGCGAGAAGGCTACTGAGTAAACCCTACCGCTGTGCCCTTCCAGCGTCTGTTGCAGCGCGCCTGTAACTCTGTCCTAGACCTTGACTGTCTTGTCGTTTGATGCCGACGCTAGCAGCTTTGAGTCGTGCGAGAAGGCTACTGACCAGACCTAATTACTATGCCCTTCCAGCGTCTGTAGGACAGCATTCTAGCTTGATGCTACATCTGGCTGCTGTGAGATCTAACTCGGTATATAATTCTGGAATGCATTGTGAACAACACTCTTCTTTAGAGCAAAGACAAGTACAGCAGAGTACAGCTGGAGAGGTGATGAATCAGCTATTAACAGGCAGCTAAGGATAAACCGCTTCGCGTCGTAAAGAAGTATAGATACCTTTTTAACACCTTCCGACTAATAATCGTTAGTTAGTAAATATCTATATTTAAGAATTATAGAAAACTTATATCTAATATATCTATTAATTTATTAATTATATTAATACTCTCTAATACTCTTTCTATAAGGCTTAAAGCTTTAAGCTAGTAAAGGAAGTAGTATATAAGAAAGTTATAGACCTAGTCGTTATCGTATATAATACTTCTATATTCTTTTATATAGTACACCTAGTATCTATAGGTATATTAGATATCTAGTAGTAGATATATATCTATTATTTATTTATCGACATCTGTCTATAGCTTTTCTAGCGTTCGAAGATCGTAGATATCTTTCTTAAGACAATCGCTTATAGATAAGCGTTAGAGGCATCTATCTACTAGTATCTTATAAACGTTCTTCTCGTTAATCTAGAATTAATACTTCTCGCGCTTCTTAATATTAAGAAGAAAGTCCTAGAATAATAAGTAGAATAACTGTACTAGTATATCTAAATTAGAAGAGATACTTAAAACTAAGTAGAGAAGGTCTAATCTATTATTAACTCTTTCTTTAGAGATGTTAAGTAGCTATATAAGAGAAGTCGTAGAAAGAGAACTAGCGAGAATAACAATTAGACTAACGACCTCCTTAAAATTTTAGACTACTTCATCCTTCTATAAACGAGGAAGTCTAGTAAGTAGCTAATTAAGAACTAGAAGGTACGTTATATCTAACTCTAATTCTTAGCTTTTAGTTTAATATTTTAAGACCTTAGTAAGTTATTCCTTAGGCCTACTATATCTCCGCTTATTAATAAATCGACAGATAGTTATAGTAAAAATAAATAAGAGGATAGTTATTTAGACGAGGCTTTATAATTTTATTTGTCTCGGCTAATCTATAGAGAGATGTTAGTTTTACGAAACTAAGTTATTATAGTTATTCTAGATTCTTATAAGCTAATATACTAGGAATATAGATAGATCGTATTTAATTATAGGTTTAGAGATCTTATAGAGAGCTAGACCTTAGTATCTACTATTAATTTTCTTAAAGCCGAGGCGAATAGAAAGCTCTAGCCTACTTATTAAGAAGAACTTAAGCTAAATCGATAGAAAGCGTTTCGCTTATAAGAGAAGGCAGATTATAGTTTTTATATCTTCTTCTAGGTCGTATTTATTAAGAGTATCTATAACTATTATAGTCGTTCGGCGTTCTTTAGAATCGAGGTATAATTTGTCTAATAGTTCTAAGATAAGTAAGTTGAATTATTACTTTAAAGTCTTTATAGTAATAGCTAGGTTAGCCTTGATTACGTTTCGGACGTGTAGAGCTAAGGAAGGTAGTTTCTAGACAAGCTAAGTAGTAATTATTTAAAAGAGTAAACCTACGTGACTACGATCGCCTTCACCTCTCTTGAAAAAGAAACTAGCGCTAAGCTTGTCCTTTTTAGAGAAGATCTAAGCTACGGTACGAGAGATTATAGATTTCCTAGTACCTACTATACTATTCAGCTAGAATATACCTTCGTTATTAGGATTGCTAGCCTATATATATATTTGTTAAAGGAGTTCTACTCGTATACCTTAGTAGTATGTAGCATTGTGTTCTTCGGCGTGAGAGTCGAACCTAGCGTCGGCTAACTTTAGTTTATTAAGAAAAATTTCTTAACGGATAGTAATAACTTTCGCTCTAAAGCGTTGTTAACTTCTACTACCGGTTATAATATAAACAATAATAAGTACCCTTGATCGACTTAGAGGCTAAGCGATATATTATCTCTACATCTACCTAGGTTCTCTATAATCGTATTCACCTTACTAATCTTAAATAGCTATTTTAAAGCACGTTTTCTCTAACGATTTATATATTTTTGTTCTATTTAAGGCTTTAACTTTATCTCGAGTCTAACGAGCTGTTTCTTATAATCCTTAACTCTATCGCGTAATATCTACGATGTCTAAAGTTTAGTATAGATTAGGTCTTTAAAAAATAATTAAACCTGTTTAAGGGTTTCCTTTAATCTTTAGGCCTCTCCTTAAAGGCGTTCGACATCTGCTTAGGTATTCTTAACGTTCGCGTAGTACTTAGAGTACTATGACATAACCTTTATAGATAAGTTAATAACTATAATAACGCTTCTAGTAATTCTAAGTCCCTCTACTATTGTTAGTATAAGAGAGTAGACGAAAGAGATCTTATAATAGACATCTTCGTTCGTACGGCCAAGGTTTAAGTTTAACAAGGCTATAGGTTAGACGTGACTTTCTAAGAATAGATTAAATACTATATGATTCGTAGATAGTCTAGCTTATTCTAATAAAGGTATAGCTTAGATCTATAAGCTTAAGAGATATAAAACTTGATTCTCCTACTATACTATTATCTTTTTTCGCTATTATAGCTAAAATCTACTCTCTTCTTTATTATATAGTTAATTTCCTCTACTAAAGATATCTATAACTACTCTCTTAAGTATAAGTATTCGCCGATATATACCTCTAGCTATAACGGTCCTTATAAATATAACTACCTATTACTATATACTTCTAATAACGTTTAACCTCTCGAGTATAGCCTTAACGCTATATATAAAGCTTTACTAGAAGTAGATATATTAATTTCGAGTAGAATCCTAACCTACTACCTTAATTCCTATATAGAGATATATCGCCTTATAAGCTTAGCTAAACGTTATAGATTAAAACTTTTATAAGAATCTTAGATAAGAATAGTAGCCTAGTATATTTTTTACTAACAGTTCTTAATAGTAGAGTTTTAACTCCTTTCTACTACTATTACCTATAATATCGTTAAAACATTATACTACTTTATCTAGATAACTATCGCCTAATCTTAAAGTAAATATAAAAGGCGTAGAGCAGAAGCCGAGATTATAAACAAGATTATTAATAGCCTCTTATTAAACCTTTCGACAGTTTTAGAAATAGTTGTTATACTAGACATCGAAATATATAAGAGTATTAAGTAAGAAATTTAGAATAGAGGTTACTACCTTTACTTAACGCTTATAAGGCTTCTTAAAGCTTATAAATCTTATTTTACGCCTCTAGAGACCGTTTATCTTATATTATAAAAGATTTTACTAAAGAAATATTACTCTAGTATTACCTAGCTCTATTTTAACTAAATCTATAAGTTAAAGAAAAATCTTATATTCTTTAATCTTTCTCTAATATATAACTCTACTAACGTATCTAAAGTAATTATATAATTGTTTTATATAATTCTTCCTCTCTTAAAGAACCTAGACGTAAACAGGAATAAGGATGATTACCTTATCTACGTTTTACTTAGATTATATAACATTTAGAACGAAATGAAAGTACTATTAGAAATAGAGATTTTAAGGTAAGATTTATAAAAGTCCTTACTTTAGTCTTAATCTAATTCTACTCTAGAACTATAGAGTAATAGATAATAAGGCTTTAATAGTAAAAGTAGAATATAGGTTTAATCGATAATTATTTTTTATATATATATTCTTTTCTTCTTTACGAATAACGTCTCTTATTATATATTTTTAATCTAATATCTAAAGACCTCTTCTTACTCTCTCGTATATTAAGTAATGCCTCCCTGCCTCGTTTAATCTTATAAATGTAATCTATATATTTCTCTACTTAAGTCTTATAATTTAGCTGCCTAAACTTTATATTTAGCTTCTGTTACTCGACGAACTATAGTATAGGCTATAGAAAAGCGCTAATGCTTCTACGATATAACCTACTAAATATAAGCTAGAGGTTTACTTGATTAGAGGAATAACGTATATAGAATATAACAGCCTTCTAAAATCGCCTATAAAGTTTATAGATATCGTTTTAGCTAAGGAAGCTAAGCGAGACCTCGCTATTATAGAACTAGGCGTAGAGATAGCTAGTACCTAGATTTTACACTAGAGTAAGACTATCGAGACTTTAAGAGAGTATCGACCCTCGATATATATACAGCCTCGCTTCTAGTACTAATAGACTATCTAACTCGAAAAAGAATAATACTACCTTAAAAGCTCTTATAATACTCTCGATATCCTCTAGATAGTAGTAGATCTAGTCTTAAAGATATTACATCTTATTAATATTATTAATCTATAGTTTCTTGCCTATAAGAGGTAAATTAAGGTAGAAATATCGTTTCTTTACCTCTTCTTCCAAGCTATACTAGTAATCTTTCTAGCTAAGCTAGCTGTTAAGTAATAATAATTATAGAGACGCCCGATAAAATCGAGCTAGAGTACTATCCTAAAAAAGGTTTCGAACGTTAGACGCGACTAGTAATAATAACTTCTACTTATACCTAGTCTCGATGAAGAGGACTACGTTATATTTACTCTCTTTCTAAATTTAGTAAACTTCACGTAGACTAGAGTAAACAGGGTTATTATATTTCAACCTACTATTCTAAAAAGTACTAAAGGACTTAAGGTATTTAGACTTAAAATAACTAGCTTTTAATTAGCTTTTATTCTCTACTAGATGCTAGAATCTTACATCGGAGCTACTATAGTATATCTTACTCTAAGTATTATTAGCGAGAGAAGGCTTACTATTATATTTACTTACACTTTCTAGAGTAATATCTCCTTAGTAGTTTTTTTAGCTTAAAGGTATTTATACTCTAATTATAATTAGTTTAGAGGGATTAAGAGAGACGCTAATCTACTTAGATCTTAACTAGCTCTTCCTTTACTATTATAGTTTAAGATTAGATATAAAGTAGTATCTAATATCGTAGTTATAGTAACTATAAACTTTATTCTAGATAGTTTTAATCTCGCGGAATTAAATATACTACCTAGTTCTAGTACCTTCTTTAAAGCCTCTTCTAGAACAGCTATATTATACTTACTATCTATAAGGTAGAATTTATAAATCTGTCTAAGAATAGTATAGATAGAATAGCTATGTCTAGCTTTAGATAAGAAGATAACTCTTATAAATATAGTAAAAAAAGAGAGATATTACTTAGAGGTCTAGTACTTAGTAAAGAGTCTAATTATAGTAATTCTATCTAGCGGTTATTAGTATTTATAAATTATAGAGCTAAAGTTATTACACCTAAGCTAGTTCTAATAGAATAGTCGAAGTGCTTCTATATAGGATAAGGTAACTCTAGCGCCTAGCTTAGCTCTTCTATATATATAAGAGATACTATACCCCTTAACTCACCTCTATCGAAACCTAGGAACCTTACTCGATAGATAGAGAGTAGAAGCTATACTTAGAAGTAAACGTGTTTCCTATAGAGCGAGTAAGCGGCGATGTTATAATAGTATTCTCTCTCTTTAGTTAGTATATCTAAGATATTTATATATATATTATAGATAGTATAGCTATACTTAAGATTATATTTAACATTTCTCTATAGATATATAAAGTATGTTATAGAATACTTTAGTAATTACTAGTATTCGCTATTATATACTAGGCTTTCTTAACGAAGTAAAATAGTAGACTAGCTATAGTATTTTATAGAGGAGAATATTAATATTATCTATACCTTAATCTCTATATAGATTAAGTTGTTATTAAGATTTTAGGATTTAGCGTAGTTATAAATACTTAAGTAACACGCTTTATAGTAGAGAGTCTAGAAAACCTTAGAGAGGTTGAATACTAAAAGTAAGTTAGCGTAAGTTAAGAGTTTAGGATAAAATCCTACTATATATATTTAGAGGGAAGCTATTAAGAATAATTACTAAGATAATAAATTCCTAGGGAATATTATCTAGTAACTTAGACACGGAACATAAGTCTAAGAAGGCTGTTAGGTAATACTAAAAATTAAGAGAAACAGGACTTTCTCCTCTTAAGTAACGAATAAAATCTAAGTTCTATAATAGAGAGGTAGCGAACTAGCGAAGAGCTGTCTCGAAAAATGCCTTAAAGTAGACTATAGAGAATAACGTATAAGTATTAACTCGTTTAGCGCGCGCTAGATATATTTCTTCGTAGAGAACCTCTTCGAGTATACTAAAGTACGCTCTAGGTGAAAGGCAACCTATAGCTAGGATATTAACTAAATTCAGCGACGAGAATAACTTAGAGAACATAGAGTCGGAGAGTACTTAAAGACAGAAGTATAGAGCCTTAGAAGTAAAATCATTACTAGGAATATTCGTAACTATAAGTAGGCGAGAGTAGACACTACCTACTAAACTTAATGTCGATCCTCTTTTAGCCTATACTCTTAGTCTCTCTAATATACTATCGAGACTACTATAATTCTATATAAATATATATAATACATTAATAAATAATATAAGTAGTCTCTTAAGAGTATAGCTAGCTAAGTCGTAATAGTTTAACTAGCTGTTTTTATTATTTTACTAGGATACTAGATAGTTAATTACTTTATAACAGGCGTCTTTACCTCTTTCTAAGCTTAGCTATATATAATCGAAGTAGCTATTAGCTAATAGTAACAGGTGATTGTCGCTTCCTGTTAGTAAATAAAGATATATATTTATAACGCTATGTTTTTAGTAATTTATTATAGTATTACTAGAGAATAGAGCTTATAATACTCTCGTCTTAAATTGTTTACTAATAAAGAAGATAAGGGATAGGTATTACTATATAGAACGTAGAAGAGATATTATAATATAGTAGAGACGACTTCTATATTATAGTATAAACCTAGAGTTCTCTTAATATACATGTAGCTATTATTAATAAGAATATAATACTATTTTAGAGAAAGAAGATTATTTATCTATATAAAATTATAGAAGCGAAAAGGAATTTAGATTATAATAAAGTAAATACTATAATAGTAGCGATAGCTTATAGAAGTAAGTAGCTATATATAGTAGTAGTTATTTATAATAGTTATAACTAGTTTAATAATTAAGTAGAGTATTTATAATTAATTAAGTAATATAGTTATTAATTAAGCGAGTAAGTATTAATTAAGCGAGGTAATTATTAATTAAGAGAGTAATTATTAATTAAGCGAGTAATTATTAATTAAGCGAGGTAGTTATAATTAATTAAGTAATATAGTTATAATTATATTATTTAGTTATTAGTAAGTATACGTCGAATATTATATAGTAGAAAAAATTAAATTATAATAAATTTTATATAAATTTAATACGATAATAATAGAATTAGTACTACTATTAAGATTACTAGGCTTAAATATACTCTACTAAATATATAATATCTATCTAAATAGTAAACCTCTAATACTAATTTCTCTAATCTTTCTCTAGTTCTACTATTAAGATTCCTATAATATATAGCTCTTTAGATAGCCTCTTTTATTTAGTTCCCCTCTAATATACTTGCGATAAGCTATATATTTCGAAAGTGTAAGAGAGTTAAGTCTAAAGGATTAATTTAGAGGATTCTATAGACTAGAGATACTTTTAGAATATTAAGGTAGTACTATATTTAGCGAGAGAAGAACCTTAGAAACTAATCGATAAGCTGTACGTTAAAATCTCGACTTTTTAATTCGTTCTTTCGTTCTATTAAAATAGTTCTTATTAGTCTAGATTATAATATATATAGCTAAACTTGTTAGATTAGACTAGTATTATAGATAGTAGACTATATCTGTTTTTCTTAGTAAATGCTATAACCTTTAAAAATAAGAGCTCTTAATTAATAATATACCTTAGATATAGTAGGTTAACTAATTATATTAACGTTATATTTTTAAAGATAAATAAGTTATATAATAATTAATAATATTTTAACTATAAGTATTATTATAATAGTATTATAGTTAGTTATTATTAGTACTATTTCTTATAAGCTTCTACTTTAAGAGGCCTATACGCTAATCTATTAGTTCTAAGATTAGTTTTCTTAAACGGAACGGTTTCTAAATATTAAGTATCTCTAGATAATATTATTTACAAGATAACATTAGTAAGTTATTATTCTTCTACCGCTTACTATTCTTACCTTTCTATAGTTATATAATACCTCTATGTCTAAGTTAGAAGAAGTATCGCAAATACCTTTAATATATTCTATTAATACTACTTATATCTATAACTTAAATTATCGTATAACTACTACTAAAGTAGAGCTTTCAACTATATAAATAAAACTTACTAAGAAGAAGCGAAAGACTCGAAGACTTTAATCTTAGGTCTAGAAGTATATAGAAGTATTAGCGTAGTATATAGAGTATTATACTCTAATAAGAAACTACTATTATATTATATTAAATATAAATCTTATACTCTCTTAAGAGTTATAGAAAGAGAAATTTATAGTAGAAACTTTAGAGGCGGTGCTTTAAATACTTTATAAATCGGCTAGTAGATTTAATACTATAAGTATAAATGCTAGTAATAGTAAGTGTAAATAGTAGAAATATTATAACGATTAAGTTCTATCTTCTAGTTCTCTATACTCTTAATTGTTCTAAAGTTCTTTTCTACTTTATTTTTATTTAGGTTTTCTTCTATTACTTTACTTAAGATATCTTAAATCTAATCTATTATAATATCTAGTACTACTAGATAGAGATTACTCTACTATTCTATAGTATTTTCACTATTATATTTAGATAATCTTTCTTTCTTATTAATTACTTAATTAATAATTAAAGGTACTAGCTTAGAGTATATATATAATACACTTGTTATAACTCGAATCCTGACCTCTTTTTAAGTAACGATTAAGTAGTATAAGTTAAGCTTATAATTATATTTCTATTATATAGTAGAATCTCTATATAATTTAGATATAATTTAGAATAAGATCGTTACTCTAAACTACTAGTCTAGACGACGAGTAAACCTATTAGGATACTATATAATTTATAGTTTTCTAAGTTTCGTATTATCCTCGCGAATTTTCCTATCTATTAAAAGATAATCTATATTATATAGCTATACTTACACTATTTAATTCTTAACTTGTTTTAGAATACTTTACAGGTTTTATTACTACATCTATATAATAGTGGATCTAGAAAGAGTGTATTTTCAAGACCCTCCTATGCTATTCTACTATTCTTCGCCTACTCCTAATATCCCTGCTGTCTAGGTTTCTCAGCTCGCCTCGTGTCATCAGCTAGTTCTACTTCCGCTCGTTTTTCCGCCGCTCGTTTTTCCGCCGCTCGTTTTGCTGCTCGCTCTTCCTCCGCCCGTTCTGCCTGTGCCCGCTTCGCTTCCTTCTTTCGCCACTGGAATAAACTGTAAACCTTAGGCCTCGAAAGCTCTAAGATTACTACTGAAATATTCTAGTCCTCTTCTAGAAATCCACCCAGCACTCTAAACTCTGGTGGAAAGTTCCTAGAGGATAGATTAAGGAGAGCTTGCTACTACTGCTTATATATTATATCTTGTTAATAGTAGTGCTGATGACAGAGGAGTTTACTTGAGATAGACTAAAGCTGATTCTAGAGCTTATTAATTGATTCAAGGTGTTTAAGTAATTAGAGTATTATGATTGCCTCTGCGTAGGTATTTACTAAAACTAGACGGTAACATCTGTTATTCTCTAAGCTAGTTCTAATATATTGTAAAGAAAGGTCGGGGTTAACATTGAATAGCTAGCTGATGTTTATATAGAAAGTAGTAGATATAATTATTAATAGGAATAGTGATAAATAGTATAAGCTAGGTAGGAGTAGGCAGTTATCTTATATAGAACTCTCACCTTATAGGCTAGTCGGCGATCACGAATGAAATAACAAGAAGCTTATAGATTCTTACTTATAGGGAAATGCCTAGTATCTCTACTAAGGCTTAAACTAACTACCTTATATATACGAAGTATATAGTAATACCTAGGTTAGAAGAGATTAGAACGATTATTTATTTATAGAAGATATTAAGTATACTTAAGAATAGATAATAACTCTTTTTATTACTAAGTTACTACTAACTAGTAAACTCTACTATATTTTATATAAAACGAAATTCTATAAGCTAGCAATCTAAATTAGAAGCTGAATTAATATTAAGTATTCGCTAGGTTTAGCGTTTAATAAATTTATAATTTGCCTAGAATATAGCGGTAGAAGAAAAGAGGATATATATTAAGAGTAGAGTTAATAACTAGATTGTTTACAAAGAGCTAATCTCTCTACAATCGAGTATCTAAATACTCTTACTATTACTAACTAATTACAAGTAGGTAGTGAATATGCTACTACTTAAAACTATAATATAAGGTCTCTTCTTCCTCTAAAATTTTATATACTTAGAGCTTTCTAGTGTTCCGCTCTACTTAGCTTTACCTTACTAGGATATACCTTTTTATACTCTTTAATAGACGTATTAGTATATACTATATAAGAGAGAGGTTCTTAAGAATTATAGCTATCGTTAAATCCTTACTACTTAATAAAGTACTAAAACTCTCTCTTATAACGTCTCGAATTTAAGATCCTTTTAACTACCTATATAACTTCTTCATCTTCGTTTAGTATAACAGGCAGTAGAGAGGGGTTAGTCTACTCTTAAAGTAGAGTTCCGGCTACTAGTTAAAGTAAATTTATATAGAATACTAGGTATATTAATCTAAGCTTATAAGGTAGGTTAAGTTAGTAGGAGTATAAACTAACTATCTAAGTAATTAGGAAAGGCCTAATATACTTAGTATTAAATTTAGATATAGGTCTTATAGAATTAATATTTTTTATACTTAAGAGAACTAAGTTCTCTACTTAATATACTAGTACTAGTTGTCGATTATAATTTATAGAATGTTCTATACTCTCTCTAGTATTAATTAAATTCGTATATAAAAGCTATAAAACCTTCTCTATCTTTAGAGTAAACTGCTAACTAGCTAGTTCTTTCTTAGTAAGTTCTTTCTTTAATTAAGGAGGCCTAAAACTTAAGCGAGAGTAGTAGCTATAATTTGTAAAGAAAGATAATATACTAGTTAAACTATTAATCGTGTTCTATATAGTAAACTTGTAAAGTAGTAGAAGGTTTATCTACTCCTTTTAAGCGTAATCGATATATTAGTATAGGTACTTCTTAATTAACTTATTTATAATCTCTATCTAACTGTCTATTTCTAGGTAATAAGCTATAGATAAACTAAGCGTTATTAAAAGTATAGAACATACTAACTTCTAAAACTTAGAGATAAATAAGAAGCCTCTATTAGAGATAATACTATCTAGTAAACTATATAACTTCTATACGTCTCGAAGAAATAGGTAGGCTAATTCTAGAACATCTATACTTATATAAATTAGTATAATATAACAGTCCTTTATTAGACGGTTAGTAGTAACTATAATACTATTAAATCTATTAACTACTTAGACGAAGAGGCCTATAAAGTTAACTAATAAATCCTACTAACGCTAAATTAGTATAGAAAGTAGTTTTAAGGTACTCTAATATTAAAGTTAAGATAGCTTATTCTAAGTATAATTTTAATATACTTTATAGAATTACTTAATATTAAGACTTAATCCTAGCTACTAATAGTTACGTGATATAAGCTTATATAAACTATTCTTTCTAGAATAGTCGCTTTCGACTAAATCGTATACTTACTAAATAAGCTAAACTCGTAATTCTATATCTAGGACGTAAAGTCTATTACGAAAGAATAGGCGATTATCTTAAATTTAGTATTCTAATAGTAAGACTTCTTTAGAGTAAGGTGTATAGTCTAAACGATTCATTTCTTTTAAAATTCTTATCTAAAAGAGGTCTACCTTATACCTGTCGTCTAGTAGACAAGTAATCTTCTAGTTATCTAACTCTTTATATTCTTCTTCTCTTAATAGCGCTAATTATAGTTCTAGATTAATATTATAAGGTTTAAAGAGAGATTAATTCTAATATATAAGTTAAGGGTTAGAGTCGTCTACTAGAAGGTCTTAAGAGCGTTAAGTAAGAGAGTCTAACTTTATATTTTACTTTCCTTTAACTAGTCTAATAATAAAGTTAAATTCTAAAAGAAACTCGCTCTATCTTATCTAACGACGTGTTAACTACTTAGTAGTTATAAAATACTCTAAATTAGAGTAATTAGTAATTATATAAATCTTATAGGCTACCTCTAAGAGTTCTAATCTCTAAGACTTAAAAGCTTATATAATAGCTAAGAGTTCCTTATTATAGATCTTATAGTTATATTCTACTAGGTTAAACACCTTTAACATAAACGCTACTAGGTAGAGTACTCTATTATAGTACTAGAAAAGAACTACTACTAATATATAATTAGACAAATTATATTCTAAGATAACTTCTTTTTTAGAATTAAAATACTTTAATATTAGTACTAAGGAGAATAAGGATTTTAAAGTATTAAAGAAGGCTATATATATAGCTATCTATTTCTAATTTATACTTGTTTTTAATAGATTATTTAGTAGTTTAACTATTCTTAAAAACCTCTTAATAAAGTATTAATAAAAGTTTATAAAACTAAGAAACGCTTAAAGATCTCTAAGGTTTAATAGCGTTTCTTAATTAACTATAGCTACTACCTTATCGTTATCTATTTATATACTCTTAGTTAAAATTATTATCTCTAGATACTTAACTTTCTAAATCTTAAATTCACATTTTATTATATCTAACTAGAGTCTAGCTTTCTAAATAATAGTAAGTACTTAGTAGATATATTAGCGGTAAGAAGCTAAGTTGTTAGAATATATTAAGATATTATTAATATAAGCTATATAAAAGATATTAAGAAATAGTTATAGTACTTCGTTAATTCTCGCTTAAAAAGTTACTAGAGTATTAGTAAGCCTAAAAGATACTACTAATAATTTAAAAAGGCTATATCTTATATTAAATACTATAAGCTATTTATCCTCTTCTCTTACTCTAATCTAGTTAAATATAGCTATTATATCTAGCTTTATATAATACTTTATAGTACTTAAGTGTTAAAGTGTTTTCTAAATATAGAGAATAGAATAACGATTCTTAATTATAATATTATTAAGCTGTCGATAGTCGACGTAGAAGTATAATTCTCTACTAGACTTCTTTATAAATAAAACTAGTAATACTACTAGTAATATACTAGCGTAGATAAACCTCTTATCTAATTACTCTTTTAAATACTTCCTTAACACTTCTAGCTCTCTAACGAATATGTTATATAAGGGGCTATTCGGTGGCTTAGTTCTCTCCTTTAATTTAATATATAAATCGTACTCTCGATAAGAGAGGAGTTTGTTCGCGATAGCCTGATTAAAAAGTAGAAGGTGTCGCTTATACTGTTCTAGTAAGAGGAAGGCAGGGTTTACGACTTTTAGGTTATTGTATTTATCGAGGGCTTTATAAATGTCGTTAAGAGAAACACCTTAAAGGTATAATTCTACTACTCTTTACTAGGAATTAGTAGGATCGCCTTAGAGAAGCTTCTTTTCTATACGTTTATACCTATATAGGCTGTTGTTATATTAAGTTAGCCTAGTCGAGGAAACTAGAGGCGACATCGGTTTAGAGAATAGTTGATCTATTAAATCCTTTAATCTCTATTTAATTTTATAGAGAGATAGAGAGAAAATCTCTACTCTATACTACTTAGCTACCTAGTAAAATATAGCGGTACTAATCTTTCTAGGCGTATAAGCTCTCTTAGTAGCTCTTATATAGCTCTTAATAAAAACTCTTTTCTTCTATATATATTCTCTATAGTAGAACTAATTAAATACTAAAGTATTTCTTATCTAATTAATTAATAGGTTATACTTAGATAACTATAGCTTTCTAAGTATAATATTATAGAATCTAAGTTTCGTAATATAAAAGTGTTATTAGTAATCTATATACTAACTAATAATTAAATCTAAAGTAATAAAATATACTATATCTCCTGCCGATAAAGAGGTTCTATTAGCTATATAAAGTCGTCGTAGCTTTATAAGTGTTTTAAAAACAAAGTTGTTTCGTTACGCGTAATCGGAATCGATAAAAGCTTTAGCTAAGGCGCTAGAGTTAAGTATAAAGTAGGTAGAGAAGGAATTTATATTACTACTAACTTTATAAGGAACCTCTATTATACTCTCTTTTTATCTCTCATCTAACGACGATAATAGTATCTTCTTCTTCTTCTTCTTCTAAATACTCTGTTCCTAATAGTAACTATTACTAGAGACTAAGCTTTTTCCTCGTCGTTTTCTTTACTCTTCTCTCTTACATTCTCCTTAGCTTTCGCCTCCTTCGCCTTTACCTTTAGACAACTTATAACCTTGTAGTAAGAGCTATCGTAGAAGCGACAGAGGTTATAGTTAATCTAATAGGTCTTATAAGCATCTTTCTCCTCCTAAGTTAATATACGTCTCTTCTCTTTAACGTTCTTCTTAGTCTAAATCAACTTTCTACTAACTTATATTATACTTAAATCTATTAGATCTCTATTATTAATTATAGCTATAGAATATAGTACGATAGTAGGCGTAGAACAAGCTTCTAGAGTCTTAGTCTTAACGAAATAACTACTATAGGATCGGTAGAGGATCTAGTCTTATTAGTAGATTATATCTACAAGGGTTTCGACTAAAGTACGGTCTATATATTCTTAATCTATAAGAACTCCTCTCTTAATAGTAGAGTAAACATTTTTAATTAGGATGTCGACAACTAGATATCTCTTCTTGTCTAAGACTGCCTAGAGTGTTAAAAATAAGGCTAGAAACTTATTTCTAGGTCGTTAGCCTTGTTTCTCCTTCTTAAGTAGAGCCTAGCTATCTAATTGTAAATAGGTGTTTTCGTAAGCTTGTTATATAAGGTCTATTATCTTCTTAACTATATTAATAGTACTAGTAAAGGTAGTATTATCGTTTAGATAGAGATAAAACTAGCGAAGCGCGTCTCCTTCTAAAGTACTTAAAACATAGCCTATATAATCACTCTTAGTATTCTACTAGTTCTGATTTATATATAACTTAAGACTTAGCTTAACTATCTATAACTTTAGATCTTCTAGCGAACGACGAGTACTACTAAACAGTTTAGAGTCAGGGTATAGTAGAGATTAAATTATAAAGTGTAGAGGAGAAGGAGAAGGAGAGAGAGGTTACTCTATCGCGCTAGTAGTTACTTAAGCTAGTTAGACACGATTCGTATTAAGTTAAGTATTAAGTTTATTAATTTCTTGTCTAGCGTATATAAGTTTAGCTTTAACGGCTCAACCTTGTTCTCAGATCTTCTCTTTACCTTCTTCGCCTTCTTATAGTACTTCTACATATCTCTCCTAGGCCTCGTTCAAAGTCTTCCTAAGTAAAGCTGCGATTCCTTACAGGTCCTAGAGTATACTACTTAGATTGCTTAAAATCTAATTAAGCTACTCGACTATATAGTTGTAATAAGGTTAACTAGTCGGTTAGCTCGATTAGTGTTGTTGTTAACTACTTCCTGTGACAGACGTGCTTCAGTACGGTTGGGAACAAACAACACTCTATTCTTAGGACAATAGATGAGGAAGAAAGTTAGGTACAGGAGGTGATGCTACATTTATCTAGAACCTGAAACACCCGCGCCAC